>CM057074.1:23550561-23715561 GCA_029379335.1 Thymus mandschuricus
AGACGTCATGATGGCGGATTTGATGGCGGCGGGGGACCAGTCGGGGTGGGCGCTCTTGATGAGGGCGGCGACTCCGGCGAGGTGGGGGCAGGACATGGAGGTGCCGGAGATCATGTTGAAGGCTGCCTTATCGCCGGCGACTTTGTCGACGGATTCCGGCCATGCCGCGAGGATGCTGACGCCGGGGCCGATGATGTCGGGTTTTAGTATTCCGGGGCTGGCGAGGCTCGGTCCCCTTGAGGAGAAGGCTGCCACCGTGGGTGCTAGTGGGTTGCCGAAGACTGTGCCCTTGAAGGCGATGGTGGCGGTGGGGGTGAAGGTGGAGTTTATGTACGCTTTGATCTTCTCTCCGGCGTCGAAGCTGACATGCGTCGCTGGAAGGACGTGAAGTTCGGCTATGATGTCTAATGCATCGGGCTCGTCGTTCATCAGAATCATGGCGGCACCGCCGGCGTATTTGACGGTCTCTCCCTTCTCGATTCCGTCATACATCCCGTCATTCAGGCAGAGGACGACTTTGCCAGTCACGTTGAGGTTATCTAATGCGCCGGGGCCGCATAAGGCGGCAATTTGGTTGCCGCCGGCGCCGGCGTCGATAAGAGGGAAGAATTTGTCGGAGCGAAAATCGGAGGGCTGGAAGAGAGATTCGCCGTCGTACGTGGCGGAGTTTCCGAGTACTGCAGTAGCTACTATATTTCTATCAATGGTGCTAGCTCCGACGGTGAGAATCCATGGAGCTTCGTTCACACATGACGAGCTGACCGGCCCAGAGTTTCCGGCGGAGGCGCTGACGAAAATACCCTTCTGAATTGCTGCAAAAGCGCCGACAGCAATACTATCATCATAGAAACCGATCGGAAGTCCGCCAAGAGAGATGGATAGCACGTCGACGCCGTCGTCAATGGCGGCGTCCATAGCTGCCAGAATATCAGTCTCGGCACAACCGTCGGCATCGCAAACTCTGTACATGGCGAGATGGGCGCGCGGTGCAACGCCGACCGCCGTACCGTTAGCCATTCCATTAAAAGCGGCTCCAGGAACAAAGTTTCCGGCAGCCGTACTAGAAGTGTGAGTGCCGTGGCCGTTGTCATCCACCGGCGGACCCGAATCGCCCTCAACGAAATTCCTAGCGCCGATGAGCTTATTGTTGCAGGCGGCGGTGCCGTTAAATTCACACTTCCCCTTCCACCTCGCTGGCGGCGGCGGCATACCTGCATCGTCGAACGATTGGTGACCCGGAGTGACTCCGGTGTCCAAAACTCCGATGATCACGCCATCACCGTAATTCGTGGCGTTCCAAACGCCCAAGTTCTGGTGCAGCCCTAAAAAACTAGGGCTATGAGTAGTGTGGAGAGAGAATCTCTTGTGTGGCCTAGCAGAAACAAATCCATCAATCTTCTCCATCTCTCCCACTTGTTCCGGCGAGAGCTTCGCCGCGAAGCCGCTCGCCACATGGCGATACGAGTGGACCAACGCGTTGTGATCGGGTAAGAAGGACCGGTGCCAGCTCAACCTATTGTCGGAGTCAGCCAAAACTCGGCCTTCCGGCATGCGTACGTGGACAATGTAGGTTTCTAAGCTTTTGTCATGAGCTATGACTTGTAAAGAGAGGAGGAGCATGTAGATGATGGAGAACATGCACATGAGGGAAGCCATGGATTAAAGCTTCTTGGTATTCCTTAGCCCTTTGGATTGAGTTAATTATATATTTATATACAAAAATTAAAAGAAGATTTATTCGTGAATTTAGTTGCCGGCATGCAAGAGAGGTTGTGTTTTCCGCCGGAGAGGAGAAGGCCGGTTTAACCAAAGATTGATAGTTCTTAAGTTAATTGGTTTTTTATTGGAAATTTAGTAGTTCTAGTTTTCTTTGAATTAACAACGACTTAGCATTCACAATTAGTGAAGTGTTGCAAGCGAAGGAACAATACTTAAGTCTCATTGATTAACGAACATAATTAAGTTGCAAGTTGATTTCAACTTGATCAATAATAATAGCGATCCTCATCGTCCATCACGAGCATGACTTCCGGATGAGACCGTTTATTGCATTTCAGTATGACTTCTTCTATTGCATTTTAATGTTCCATATGTGCTAAAAACATGAGGGAAAAAATAAAATACCCATACAGAAGTTAAAAAATCAAATTTACGTTTGGAACTTAAAAAATACAAAAAAATACTCATGATAACATGGCTTATCATGTGCAATCATGTGTTTGGTAGCAGTGTTTAGCTTATCACGTCGGCCCGTGTTTTTACTTGGGCCCGAGCTAAAAACACTGTAGCCATTTAGTTTAATTATTACACCCCTCACCCATGTTTATATACTGTTCAAATAAGATAAGTTTATTCTTCCTTTTTTACCCTTTCCCTTCTCCAAGAGCAACAACCATCAAGACCCTCTTCTTGTCCCTCCCTTATAACTAATATGACTTTCCACCCATGTTTATACACTATTCATCCCTCATAAGCACATTTCTCTCTTTCTTACCCTTTTTTTTATAATTTATTTTTCTTTCTTTTATTTCTTCTCCTTTAGCCGTTTTTTTCCCTCTCTCGTTAAAGGGGGGTTTATTTATATGTATATATATATTTTTATTTTTTTCTCTCTCTTCTTTTATGTTTTTTAGGAGAAATAGTGTTGTATTAATTTTCAATTTTAAGAGGGATAATATAGTATTTTTTTTTTATCATGTGTTAAAAAAAAAAAGAACTAACAAATATTTTGGTAGATTTATTTTTTCAGTATTTTAATATTTTCAGCTCTATGGTATAAATTAATAATTCAAAATCTAAATAATAATTGGACTATCAAAATTAATATTAATTCCATTCTCAAACTTTGAATTTATAATTTAAAAAATATGTTTAATGAAAAGCACTAAGAAAAGAATTAATTCAAAATGATATAAATTTATTTATTTATTTATTTATTTATTTATTTATTTATTTATTTATTTATTTATTTATTTATTTATTTATTTATATTATGAGGTTATTTTCGTCATTTACTATTTTAATCTTATCTCAAACTTAGCTACCAAACAACCATCCACAAAACATACAAACTTGGCTACTATTTTAATCTTACCTAATCTTATCACTCAATATAACTTTTATCTTATCATGCCTTATCTCATCCACTCTACCAAACGAGCACTATCTTGTTACATTAATGGCATAACTCCCTCCTCTCTCCTCTTACATGTCTCTCCTTCTCCACCACTTTCTCTCTTTTTTCTAACTCCCATCTCTCTCTCTCTCTCTCTCTCTCTCTTTTTTTTCCTCAAAAAAAGAGGATCAATAATGGTTCTCCATTTCCTCCCCTTAATGTGTCTCGAACCCCCAACCTATTGATTTGGAGGCGAAGCGTCTTACCACTAGACTGTTCTCTCTCTTCTTTCTTCCCTCTCCTCCCTCTCCTCCTTTTCTGACTCATTTTTCTCTTTTTTCTCTCTCTCTCTTCGTAACTTCTCTCTCCCCTTTTTCTCATTTTCGTTTTTTTTCATTTTTTTTTTCATTTTTTTTATAACACATATAATACGTTTTCTATAAGTTTCGTACTGGATGTTGATTTTTATAAGTTTCGTACTGGATGTTGGTTATAAGATTTTGTAGTTTCGTACTGTATAGAGAATTGTTAAAAAAAAAAAATTGTTTCCAGTAAAATTTATAAATTTCGTACTGTGTTCCTAAATGCATAAAGCGATGTGATAAAAAAATATGCAAATCTCTAGTAAGATTTTTTATGTTTCGTACTGTGTTCCATACAAATAAGTACGAAATTGTTAAAATCATACTGTATCCTTAAATACACGAATCGAAAGTAATAAAAATTCAACGACTTTAGATAAACAACTAAAACAAAGAAGTACAAACATATTAAAATCGTACTGAAAAAATCAAGTAAGATTTTCATAGTACATTCCGAATTCATGTGTGTGAGAGAGAGAGAGAGTAATTGAATGTTGAACTTTTGAAAATATACTATGAGTTCTCCTCGCACCTCCGATCCACCACCACAAGCGAAACCTGCAAAAAAAACATAATATATGAACCATAAAAAAAAAAAAAAAATCAATTAAGATTTCAAAATGAATTAAGGGATTGAGAGAAGATATAGAGAAAGAGGGAGAACTCACAGAAACCCTAACAATGAATTAACAAATTCGAATTTCTCGTACAAAATGGAAGAAATCAGAAGCAGTAAAAACGAAGCGGAAAAAGGCGTTCACACCTATTCTCAATGCTTGAAAAACGCATGTTGAAGTCTTGATCCATCCTTGCCTACCTCCTGCTTAATTTACGGAGAATTTGTGTGAAATGGTATGTAGGAGATCTAATCAAAGGTTCGAGTTTTAGAAAAGCTACATAGTCAGCGTACTACTATTAAATGGAATGAAAAAACAAAGGAGCACCTTTTCCCCAGGAAGTTGAGCCTCGAATGAGGTTAACTAGATCACACGTAGTATGCAATCCACCGGTCAAGCGAGCCCTGGAAATCCACCTTCGAATTGCGCACCATCGGCGCCGTTACGGCGCCTATCGGCGCGGCGGAGTTGAAGTCGATCGTCGAGGCGGAGTCGGAGTCGCCTGTTGGAGATCGCCGGCTCGAATTCGGATGAGACCAACATCTGGATCCCGCCCTCCATGAAGAACCACCGCCGGCAAAAGCGATCGACGGTGGAGATGTAAAAGAGGGTTGTGAGGCAATTGACGCCGCCGGTGAAGAGGGCGGAGGCAGGCTTGTAATATAGAATGCGTATGAAGTGCGTATAGAAAGCAGTTACGCCGCCGATTTAGAGAGAGAGAGAAAGGCTACGGAGGAGG
The DNA here is from genome assembly GCA_029379335.1 of Thymus mandschuricus. Taxonomy (NCBI): domain Eukaryota; kingdom Viridiplantae; phylum Streptophyta; class Magnoliopsida; order Lamiales; family Lamiaceae; genus Thymus; species Thymus mandschuricus. The sequence continues at coordinate 23,555,395 of CM057074.1, forward strand.
AAGAGAGAAAGAGAGGTTGCGTTAATTGCGCCGTGTGAATAAGAGAGTGGGAATAAAGAGAAAAATTGCTCCTAACCTAAAAATTAAGGGCGTTTTCGTCCACCGAACCAAAAAGTGGGTATTATTTGTATTTTTTAACTTCCGAAGCTAATATTAATTTAGTAATTTAAAAGTGGGTAAAATCATATATATTCTCTAAAGACATTTTCAAAACCATTAATAAATAAAATTCCATGAACAAAAATATTAATTTTGCAAAAAATTTGACACTGTTAAACATTGAAGTATTCAACGGTGCGGTAGAAGAAGTCACATTCAAATATAACAGATGATCTCATTCGCATAGCTTCCATATAACTTCTCTAGATTAGTAATAGCGACTTGATGAACGTTTGGATTTTATTATCTACCTCTCTAACATGGCTATACTCATCTATAAGCTACTAATGAACATCTTCCTATTAGATGTACAATTTGAGAATTTTAAATCAAATCAAGCAATGGGAAATCTATATGTATATAAAAAATGAGTTTTTTAATTTCAAATCAATTGAAAAGTAGTTAGAGTGATAATTTTATACTTAGAGAGAGGAATCTATTTTTCCTTTTAACCCCCATTTCTTTTAATTTTGTCACCACGTTTCTTTTAATTAGGACAATAAATACATACAATTCGCATATTTAATAACAAATTGCATTTAATTACTATGGAGTGAAATAAAGTAAATTTGGAAAAAAGAATCTATAATATAATATGATGTGATTTTATTAATAATTGAATTAGATTTAAACAATATTTTAGATTTGAATTAGATTTAAGCAATATTTTAGTCATGAATTTATTTAAAAAAAAAAAAAAAGAGGGAAAAAAAAAGAGGGGAAAAAAAAATACCCAATATGGTATAAGAAAATCAAATTGAGGACAAAAATTTAAAAAAACACAAAAAATACCCATTATTGATGTGCAATTACACAAATACCCTTAATTATGCCTTCTCGTTTCCCCCCAAAAAACCAACTGCCCGCCTTTCTCAATCTTCCCTGTGACGATTCAACTCTCCACATTCATTCAGTCTTCCCCACTCCGCACGAAACACTCTGCAACCCTCCGACGCGAAACCCTACTTTCCGATGAACCGCTGCAGCCACCTCCGTTCAACTGCCGCCGTACATAATGCCTAATCGACGTTCAAAGAGAAAACTCAGCACAAAGGCGTCAACAAGCAGTTCAAAAAAGAGAAAAACGAGAAGAACTTCCACTGGCCGTCCGACAGAGCCGACTCCACCGCGTCCGCCGTCGCCAATAGAAGAGGTGAATCCGACCGGGCACCCATTCGTCGAATACGAGGTAAATCTAGGGCTTTTAGTTTCAAATTTTTTTCGAGAATGCATGTATGAGATGAGTGCTTGATTTGGGGATTTTTTGTCGGATCTAGGGTTTTCTAAACCAAAAACACTACGATTGAGTACCAAAACCACTGCGATTGAAATAATATTGCATTCAGGGTTTATATTTGTGTTTTTCGCACTAATTTTACTCTATTGTGCACTGATTATGGTTAAAATATATGAAATATGTTGATATTGGTTTTGTTTTACACTGATTATGTTAATATTGGAGTGTTTTTTCATATCTTGTGGTTCGAAATGATGTCCTGTACACTGAATATGCTCTGTTTTGACTAAAATCTGGGAAATATGTTGAGATAGGTTCTGTCTTGCATTGATTTTGTTAATATTGGACTGTTTTTTCATATCTTGTGGTTCGAAATGATCTAATTTGTACTGAATGTGGTGTCCTGTACACTGAATATGCTCTGAATATTGGCAAAAATCTTGAAATATATTGATATTAGTAATATTTTGCATTGATTATGTTAATATTGGAGTGTTTTTTCATATCTTGTGGTTCGAAATCATCTCCTATACACTGAATATGCTCTGTTTTGTTTAAAAACTGTGAAATATGTATATATTGGTTCTGTTTTCAAGTAATTTTACTAATATTGGACTGTTTTTTCATATCTTGTGGTTCGAAATGATATAATTCGTACTGAATGTGTTGTGTTATTTCGTTAAAACTATGAAGTATGTTCATATTGGTTATGTTTTGCATAGATTTAGAAAATGTTATACTGTTTTTTCATATTTGAACAGATTTGCTTGGACTGATGATTTTATGTGTTTTTAGGTTGATTGGGAATACATAAGGTACCATTTGCGTGATCGGCCAAACAAGACAATGTTCATGGGATATGAACAAATGGCTGGAGATGTCCGAGTTTTACTTGAAACTTTGCCAATCAACTGTTAGCAAAAGTACAGAACTTTGCAATGGGAGCCTTCACTCATCTACCTGATTACAACACAAGGAGTGGGGAAATGATACACTATGTCATTTCCCGTGAGGTTAAGCCATCACCAAACTTTGATAGGACTGCACTATGGTTCAAGATAGGAGATAAGGTACTCCGATTTTCTAGGATTGAATATGCACTTGTGAGTGGGCTAAAGTTTGGCCGTGCTGAATTCAATCCATACAAGAGACACCAGCTCCCACCAGACTCAATTTACGAAAGACTCTTTGGAGCAAACCCTGAAACAACAACTGCAATGGTATGCAATGCCTATATAGATAAGAATTTCGAAGTCAATGGTAAGAAAGTGCAAGCCACAAATGAAGACTATGTGCAGCTTTCAAAGTTTTTATTGGCTCTGACTTTTGCACTCGGGATCGACCAGACAAAGAAGAAAATTCCATTATGGTTATGGGTGTTGCTAGAAAACAAAGAGAAATGGGAGGCTTTCCCATGGGGCAGCTATTCATACCAGCTTCTAATTGACTCGATTCAAAATGTTTAGAAAAAGGAGAGGGAGACAAAAACTGATAAAGTCAGTTATCACATCAAAGGAAATACGATAGCATTTTCAGTAAGTATTATTTTATTTAAATTTGTAAGTACTGTTTATTTAGTAAATACTAATTCAATGCACTTGTAGGCTTGGATTTTCGAAGCCATTCCGGCTTTTGGTAGAGTTATTGGGTTCAAGAAAACAGAACGAGAGCGGCCACGATTTCTGAGGTATAAGTATGTGAAGGAGAAGAAATTTCCAAAAGAGGAACAAATTCTTGAAGTATGAAAAAATAATACTTAAGAGATATAAGTGCGTAATTTGTCAATTCGTACCATATATTCTGCATTTTATACTAGATTTATGTGTATATAGTACGAAATGTAATATTTCGTTCCACTGATTATTAGGGACTCGTGCCAATGCTAAAGCCACACAAAAAGGAACTTGGGAAAAGGTACTGTAAGTCTTTAAAGAATGATCCAGAAGGTAAACCATTTGTGTTCCAGTTTGATGCATTTGAAAGCAAGAAAAAGAAGCCAAGAGATGCTGATGAGGATGAAGAGATATCAAACACTGGGAATGCCACTGCCAATGCCACTGCCACAACCACAACACCTATCAATGAGGAAATGATGCAAAAGATGGCTGATATTGCTGCAGAAAAGGTGAAGACTTCATTCAAAGAAATGCTACGTTCCTACTACCAAACACTTGTGGACGATGTGATGGAAAATGTCATCAAAAAATTGCTAGACTGAGCTCCTGAGTGTACCAACCAGCCGGCTGAGACAAACAAGCAAACTGGTGTACAAATGCCGACAGCATCTGGTTGAATTGAAACAGTGGTAAAAGTGGCAGGAACAATGGAAGGAGAGAAAGAAGCATCGGAAAAACAAGACGGATCAGAAACAGAGAAGGAAATGGAGAAGGAAACAGAGGAAGAAGACCAAACAAACAGAATGGAAGTGGATGGATCAGGAGAAGATGATGGAAATGAAGAACCAAGAGAGGAAGAACACATTGCTGAGACAGTGGAAGCAACACCAACAATGGAAGAAGCAGAGGAGGGGCCCGATTCAAATGATGAACAGGTACTTTAAGGCTTTATTAAAAAAAAATAAAAAATAGTCACATGGTTGAAAAATTGTTTTGTTTTGAAAGTGCATCAAACAGTTTAAGTTTTTTAGAACTTCACAATTAGGATGACAAAAAAACTACTGCATTACTGTAATGGTTTGTTGGATTATCTGGTTTTCTCTTTGTGGTACGAAATTATCAAATGATAACTAGTTTTAAGAATATATTAAGCAAGTATATTACATGATACGAATTATATACAATTCGTACTAAATATTATAAAATGTTTAAATAACAGGTTATACAAGAAGACACAGAAGAGATCGTCCTAACAAATATTATGAACCAGGTATTTGATACACCTGAAGAGGTCACCCCAGTGCGTACTCTTGCAACAGTCGAAAATCCACCAGTTGTCGTACGACCAATCCGGACAAGGTTCCCAGCAGCAGCATGTAGGAGCCCATTCCTTAGGCATGATATACGTCCATGGCCCAATGCATTTGATACTTACATTGCTGACGATGATGATGAAGATCAGAATGCCAACAGAGAGTAAGTAACATTATAAAATCAAATTAAATTCAGAAAATTATGATAAATTAATAAATTTTCCCCAAAATGAACCTCAGGAACAAATTGCTAAGGAATGTGGGTTTGTCATATGCTGTTGACAAGGAGTTTTTCAAAACCATATTAGACCCGGATGAAATGCTTGAGGATGACCATATCAACTCCTACCTCGCAATTCTGGTATCCAACCCAAGATTTGCTGGATTAAACGAAGTGAAAAGCAGAGTTACTATAACTTCATGCTTCTTCATGGTAAGTTATTGTATACATGAAGTTACAAAACTATACAAATCATTCAATGATGTTTACATGTTTTGTAATTTGCAGAGTGAGGTTGAGTCTGTCTTTGACTCCATGCATGAGAAAGAGAAGCCATCTTATGATAGCCTATATGACTACCACAAGTTTGACACAACCAAGAAGGAGGAGATACCTCAAGAACAAATGGAAAAGCTACTGTTGTTTGCTGATGGAATTATCCCAAACTGGGGAGAAAATGTGAAACACTGGAATGACTGTGATCAGGTACGATATACATCATTTCGTACCCATGTTTGATACATTAAATAACGAATTGCAAACATTTCGTACCTACGTTGTTTTGATGAATGTTAAGGTGGTTATTGTGTGCAACTTCAGACAACATTGGGCAACACTGCTGATAAACATGAAGAAATATAGACTTGTGATCTATGATCCAAAAGCATATATGTTCGAGAGCCAACACACAGAAAATCGACTATCGATCTTCCTACCGATGGCAAGAGTGGTTCCACAACTCATGAAGGAAATAGGCTACTACTCTCAGAACAAAATCAAGATGCCACAGTACGCACAGTGGGACATTTGCTTCGCACCTTCTACATGCAGCAATGCGTACCAGCAACAGGAAAATGATGGCAACAGCTGTGGACTGTATTGTCTGAAATATGCAGAGAGACTAATCTCTAAAAGGCCAGGGAACAAGGGGCTGGAAAACCCACAACAGTTGCTCCTCTACTGTCGACACATTGCAAGTGCAATCTATGGCCACAACACAAACGAAACAACCATTTCAGTGAATATGCAAGATTTGTTCAATGCATGATGGAGGATAAAAAAAACACTTTCATTTTGAAATATGCTTATATTAGCATGGGATGCAAAAAACAATTACTCTCTGTTTTTTTTTTTTTTTTGATATATGGGGGTTACTGAACAACCAATATTAGGGGACCTTATTACTTTTGTTATAAGTATTTTAAAATATGTTATGAAACATATAGTTTTCAAGTATTTTTTTAACTTTTTTAATGGTATGAAATATAGTGTATTCGTACCATATAATAACATATATATGATGTTTAAATCCCTATAAAACAGTATGAAATATAAATAGTTTCCAAGTATTTCTGTAACTTTATTAATGGTACGATATATCGTGAAATCATACCACATAACCATGCATACATCATATAGCATAACAGACATGTATAAAACAAAAACACAAAAAAAATATATAAAAGTTCAAAATTGCAAACTTTCAAACTTTCTGTGTTCACAAAAAAAATCAGATAACTTGTCTATTCAAACCTATGAGGGTCATTGCAACGTTGACATGTATGACCGACAACACCACATATTCCACATTTTTGGGTTTTCTACGTCGTTTAGCACCAACTTGACTGCCACTAGCTTCTTCCCCATTTGTAATTTGCATTTGTATTAACTCAGTGCACGTTCTTTGATAATGACCAGTTTTATGGCAACGTGTACAAATGCGATTATCCTTTGTAGTTCTCCGGCTTCCATCCTATTTGCACGAGGACGTCCTGCTTGCTTTGGATTTTTTGGAGTACCAACAACTCTTGACTCAATATCAACCGGAACACGCCAATTACAAGGATCAGGGACAGGCATAACCTCAGATGAATAAGTTGAATGCCACATCTGAGTACTATAATATGCATGGACATATGCTGTTGGTGTTAGCTTAACAAAGCTGCAAACACAAAGTACGAAATGAGATAAAGAGTACCTGATTTAAATTAAATATAAGGTACGAATTAGATTAAAGAGTACCTTATAGCTGCACAGACATGTAAGCATGGGAATAAGTCTTGTTGGAAAACTTGACATGAGCATTCCCTTGAATTGATATCAACAATATTACTTTTCGTACCTGAAATCACCTTAAAATCAGAAATGAGTTCAACTTTCATTGAGCTACCTTTCTACATAACAAAACCCAGCCTTTTTAGTGCATTTTTCGATAACTCATCTCCAATATTCTTTGCTGTAGAACGCCGCAAGAAAAACCATGATTGAACAAGATTACGACAATACTCCATAAGGGAACAAATAGGCAGTTTCCTTCCCCATTTCAATCTAGAGTTTAGAACTTCCACAGCATTGGAGGTACCAAATCTATAACGTCGTACCAGACATCTGCACTTTGCCCATTTTATAGGGTCAATGGCCATGAGCTTAGCATGCGCCCCTGGTGCAGACAAGACTATACTCAACATATGGGCGTTGAAATCAGATTCCTTGTATGCTGTTGCAGCAGCTTGAAACAATTCAATAGCAGGTTTACCCCACACTCTTAAGTTGCCTTGTATGTGATATGAGCAAAGACCATGAGCAGTGCCTAGAAAAACATATTCAATATAATCCTTTATGCTTATGTGCTGATCAGACACAATCAACAAATTGTCCGGCACACCAAAAGTTTGACGTATATGCTCAAGGAACCAAGTCCATGACGAATCGTTTTCTTTTGTCACCAATACCAAAAGCCAAAGGGACTATCTGCTCATTAACATCATTTGTAGAGGCAACAAACAATACACCTTTGTATTTCCCCTTCAAGTGAGTGGCATCAATGACAATAACAGGACGACATGAACGAAAAGCTACAACACATGCTGCAAGTGAGAAGTAGCAGTACTGAAAAGAATGGTCATCACAAGTTTGTAAATCCACAACAGAACCGGGGTTTAATTGCTTCAGGATGTAAAAGTACATGGGCAGCATCTGCAACCATCAAAAGTACAAAATATCAAAAATAAAAAAACATGGTACGAAATGACAATAATTCGTACAATACACCAAAAAAAAAACAAAAAAAAAAAAAAAACATGTAACCTGGAATGACGATTCATGGTTTCCATATTTCATTTTCAAAGCACGATTCCTGCCAGCCAATGCAGCCGAATATCTCAAATTAATACCAAATTCCCTAAGTACATGTCCCTGAATATCACGTGGTCTAAGAACAAACCCATCCTCTGCCATATAAGAAATACAGTGATCTGAGATTGCTTTAGAAGAAACTTTAACTTGGCAACCCCTTCTCAAATCCCTCTCACATGTGTGCTCAATCATTTTTTTAATTATCCACTCTTTCCCAAAGGATTTACTACGGATACAAAATTTGCACATTTCAAACTTGCAAACAACGTAGAGTCTACCTTTATCTGAACGTTTAGATATACACTCTAAGAAATTTCGCAAATGAAATGTACCAATAGCTGAAATCAAACTATCTTTGCTGGGGAATATAGACCCACAAATAAGTTGTTCCCTCGATACATGATCCAACGTGGAAGAAAGCTCATCAGGTACAACACCATCTTGTTGCGATACACCCGGTATAATCCACTGACTTGATCCAGCATGATTTAACGGTGCACTTCCACTCAAGGACTGAACTATAGGAGGCAAGGTACGAATTGAGGAAACATTATCACCCCTATCAATCCTCTCACATGCAATGACATAGATCGTAGGATACTTGGTTAAGTCTATTAAAGACCTCCACTCAAAATCATCAGTTACCTTCATCCTAATCTTTTGGCCTTGATCATTTGTGACTAACGCATCTATGTCAAATGCATGTGTCGACAAGTCCTTATTTAATCGAGATTCAAGCCTTGACAACAAATCTTCATATCTCATACCACCAACAGGTATAGGAACATAATCTCTTATTCCACCCTCATATTTATCTTTATTTCAAGTTCCACCATGAACAATAACAAATGATGAAGCCATCTGATTTAAAATAACAAAAAAAATAAGCAAAAAACAGTATCTGGTACGAAATAAAGAATTGTGTCCATACAAATATATGAACTATTCTTCAATCAACAAAATTAAAAAAAAATAATAATAATAAAAAAAAATTCAACCAAATCACAAAACATTCAGGTACGAATAAGTGAATTTCGTAACTTCAACAAAAATACGAACAAAAATAAGCAAATCATTCATGTAAATAAAACACACAAAATCACATAGAATCTCTTCATCAAATGCACAAAAAACAACAACAAAACCAAATCAAAACAACAAAACTCCAACAGCAACAACATATACAACGCCGACGACCAAAAACATCAAAATTCCGAGCTAAACGCCGGCGATGGAGAAAAAAAAAAACGCAGAAACAAATACAAAATAAAATAGAAAATCGAATAAAAGATGCCTGGCGTCGGACGCCGCCGCCGTCGCCTCGAACCAGACCGAGAAGATCTATCTCTTTGCTAACTCTCTGTTTCTCTTAAACGCATCTACTCTATTGCTGAAACTAACCCCTCTCTCTTCTTCGCAGGTTTCCGGCGAGGACGAAGTGTCACTTATTCCGGCTGGGCCCTACTGTAGCTCTGCCGAGGTTGCAGGTACATTACATTTCCAACGAGCTATATTTCTCTTTCTTTTTATTTTAATTCCGTACACGATGTATATATAACACCGTAATCCTGCTCCTAGAGTTAATTATAATCCTGCTCCTAGAGTTAATTATTGAAAGACGATGTGTTGAGGGAGTTAAATTTTAGGAGTTACAATCTACAAGGGGGTGGATTATAGGGGTTCTATTGGAGTTGTTTCCGGTTAAGGGTTGGCTGTTTATGGTAGGAATTTTATTTGGGTGGGAGAAGGTAACATGGGAAGCTGATTGCAGCAAGCGCTGAGGAGTCTGTGTTTCAACACTGGTTGAAATATGTGGTTTTCTGGAAGCTCAAGTGATGTGATCATGCTATGCGGAAGCTACGGAAACGAAAACACACGCCAACTAGCAACTGATTCAACCCAATCCACGAAGGTGACAAACTCCCCGACTACGACTCTAGAATACACGAAATAGGTAAAAACAGAAACCTATACAGAACAACTCGGATTAAGCTCAAATTTTGACACGAAGTACAACCTAGGGTTAGGAACAAAATATCCAAAATTCAGCAAAATCGCACGGGTAGATTTCAGTTTGGCTCGGTGGACAGTTTCGGGTCGTTTTAGGGTTCCAAAACGAATCTGAAAATTAAACGAACGGGTTTCAGGCTTAGGGAAGGGGTACGGGACGGTGGGAATGATTTGTGATGATGTTTAGACGGTTTATGACGGCTGGAAACAAAAGAAACGAAATAAAGTGGTGAAAATTACCAGAAACGAACCTCGAATCTACAGGGATTCGTAACGCGTCTGCACAGCAATCTTCGTGGCTCGATTAACCCGGATACTACGAGATATCACGAACGAATCTATTGAATTCAAGTTTGAGGTCGCCAAACAACAAACCCTACCAAGAACTTTCAGTTTGCGAGACAAGAGAATTTAGCGTGAAAGCTGTTTTTCATTCAATCAAGTCTATCTAATGTTAATTTTGAAAGTCACATAAATACTACCCTAATTCTGAAAAAGCTAGGGCCGAAATTACTAAGTAATTGGGCCTGAATAATCTCGAAAATTCATAATAAATAAAATACAAAGTTTAAGCCCAAACAAATATAATAAATCTGAAATAACGGGCTTGTCTTCCTTTCATCCTTGATGGGCCTCCGAATCTCCGTCCTCAACGCTTGATAAGTTCACCATCTTGTATTGACAAAATCCGACTCCATCATCCTCCAATTTGTGTTGAAGGTAGCACTGCAAATATCCTTGAAGTTTTTGAGCTCTCGATCTTGTCATTGGTCCATTAAGCTGCAAATCCGGATTCAACTCGCCAATGCTAGCTTCATTCTCATCATTCTCCCCCTGCTGAAAAGAATTCGTCCTCGAATTCAAGTCCTCCTCACTATCTCGATCATCTACAGGAAATGGAGACAAATCAGAAACATTGAAAGTTGATGAACACTTATACTCACCTGGAAGGTCAATTCGGTATGCATTATCATTGACACGTGCAACCATAGTAAATGGTCCATCTCCACGAGGCATTAGCTTCGACTTCCTCAAGTTAGGAAAACGGCCCGGGCTGAAGTGAATCCAAACCTTATCACCTGGTTTGAACAGCACTTGCTTGCGATGGGTGTTTGCCTTTCTTGCATTCTTGACACCTTGAAGCTCAATCCTCGCCTTGACTTTCTCATGCATCTCCCGAACCTGTTCAGCCCTACGAAAACCTTGCAAACTCGAAAGATGATCAGTAGGCAAAGGTAAAAGGTCCGTGGGAGTTAACGGATTAAATCAATAAACTACCTCAAATGGAGACTGTTGGTCCCGGGAAAGAGTAATTGGTGTATGGGGGGGGGGGGGGGGGGGGGAATACACCAATAACCAACCGTTTTTGACTTTTTAAATTTCAGGTCGATCTGCAGGTCGATTGTCAAGGTCGACCTTATCAGAGGCAGTTTGATCTATCAAGTCCGTATGGTATCAAGCTTGATTTATCAAACTGTTGTTAATGCGGAAGTTGGTGGAGGTTGATTACTCTTTGAAAAATCTTAAAGGCTGAAAATGGATAGCAGGTTGATTCGTGTAATGCAGGTTGATGCTCGTCAGTTAGATAATAAAATGTAAGTACAATAAATAAAGAGAGAGAGAAACACCGCGATGTAGCGTGGTTCAGAGAAATCCTCCTACGTCCACGTCAGGTCGACTCGACCTGAGAATCCCTTTTCTTTTGGATCCACCTCTCTCTTATTTATACTGACTGAGTATCAGTTCTAGCTACAATCTAACCTGAGAGTAACTAGACACGAGTTTTGGGTCGTGACCCTTACAACCTTCGTACTAGAACGTACAAACAACCTTACGCTGTTACAGAGCTTGACTAACTCTATAATGGCGAAAATAAAAACAAGCTTTCTAACTTCGAACAAGTCGGAGAAGAAGTTGTTTGAACAATCGACAAGCAGCAGTGAACGCTTCGTCGTTGTGGTGTTTTTCGGAATCGGAAACCTCTCTTCTTCAAGTGTTTGGGAAACTAATCGGATTTCGAACACTTGAATGGATATGAGCTTTGAGAGAGATTTGGGCAGAGATATGGCGTTGATAGCTTGTGTTTCCCGTACTTGAATCCGAAAATGGCTGAAGTATTTATAGGCAGTTTTGAAAAACTAGCCGTTGGAGTCGGGCTGACGTGGCACTAGCCGTTGGATGCTGACTCACTTCTAGCCGTTGGGAACATTCGTCCTTGCTGGCACTCGACGTGGCAAGGATCAGGTCGTGACACTCCATGAAGGCGGAGCATCGACCTTGATTGATAATCCAGCTCTGAAATCTTCTAAGGCAATGCCAGCTGGAAGCTTGATAGGGGAGGTCGATAGACAGACTGATGATCCAGCTCGATCCAATTGAGGCAGGTTGATACAATCGACCTTTCTCTTACAGGGTGGATCGAACTTGATTCTAAACATTAAAGCATCGACCTGCACTAACGGGTAGCAGGTCGATCTATCGGCCTTGACCCTAAACAAGTAAAATATGCCTAAGTGTGGTTTCGATAAACATCATCAAAATCAAACTGCAGGGGGTTCCCAACAATTTCCCCCTTTTTGATGATGTCGAAACCAAACACTTTACAAATAATTCCTAAGATAAAACACTGAAAGATGGTATCAGAGCTTAAACATTTTTCAATCATGAAGATTGATAAGGAATTAAATGAAAGGCAGATAAGAACATAATTAAAATAAAGCAGTAAAGGCAGATGCCTGGACAAAGAGATATTGTCGTCAGGACGAAGAATGATTTTGTTTCATTAAGCTCGATAGCAGAATACATGGAGAATTTACAACCAGCTGAGAGCATAAATGAAAAAGATTACAAAATCATCTATCTACATGGCCTGGATCTTGGCACGGGCTGCTAGGCGCTCTTCCTGGATCTGCTCCCTGGACATCGTCTGCATGCTAGCGTAGATTCCATCCCTGATACGACGATAGTCGGGATCGGAATTCGATACGTTGACGCCTAGACCGATGGCAGTTTGGGCGATGTACTGGTCGATTCGAGAGTAATCCAAATACTCCGAAGCACCAAGACGCAAGGGCGCAAAATATTGCTGAGCAGGGGCCCTTATCGTCACACCAGCCTCTGCAGCCTTTTTCTGTAGATCACCAATGAATTTTTGGTATGGAAACTTGCGCATATAGGCTGCATACGCTTCATCGGCATCGGCAGGCAGGGAGGGGTCCTTGATGAAGTAGTGCAGCAGGATGAAGCAAGAATTGAGCTCCCGCAGCAGGTTGTTCTGAGATTCATCAAGCCAATCGACGACCTGCTGCAATCCTCCTGCATTCAAAACAAGAGCGGACTGGCTGATCCAGTCCAACTCTCTCTTCCTCCTAGCTTCAGCAGCTCGGCGCTCGGCCTTGAAACGCTGCTGCTCCTCCAGATTTGCAGCCTGCTCCGGCGTAGCACCAGCCAGCACCATGGCGGAAATGAGATCGGCCTCGGCTGCCAATCGAGCTTTGGCGGCAGCAGCCTGCTCCGCACCAAGCTGTGAGATGGGATCGGCATGAGAGGCAGCGGCCTTGGGTGCAACGGCCTGGGAGGGCTTCTTTTGAGAAGGAGGAGGAGCCTTGGATTTTGGGGCCTTCTTTTTCTTTGCGGCGGCGACTCTGTCTTCTTCCCCCTTTTCGACATCATCAGTCAGGGCCTTGATAAGGGAAAGAAGAGTCGCATCCTCTTGCTGCAGCTTGACCACAGCATCCTTCAACTCCATTTGCCCATTGAGAAGGGAGGAGAGGGTGCCGTGGATGGCGTTGATCTGTTCATTGGAGGTCGATGCCGAGGTTGAGATAGAGGAATTCAGATTTTCTACTCGCTCATCGACCTTGGCCAAATCCTCCAAAACCTCCGCGATCTGATCACGGGACGCCATGTTGAGCTCATCAAGCTGGCCCGGCAGGAGCTTATCGGTATATTCTTTCAACAGCTTCACGGCGAAGTCCGTGACGCGTTCCCTGGCAGCTTCATCGGCCTGGGCTTTGGCATCTTTCACTATGTCAGCCCGGGCCTCTGCTACGGCCTGCTTGATTTGCTCTGGGAGGCTGGTGATGATTGACTCGAGCTTGGCAGAAATATCATCCAGCGCAGCCTCCACATCGACCCTTGGAGACGGAGCAGCAGCAACTAGAGGCTGATCATCACCCTCAATCCTGGGTGATGATTGCTCCGGAGTTTGAATCCGATCAAACTCGTCTCCGGCTTCGGCGGCGGAGTTGTACAGGGCGCGAGAGTGCGCATAGAGGGGGCGAAGGTCGATGCCCAAAATTTTGGCTTCGACCTTCATGCGGCGAAGCACCAGCTGGCGAAAATTGGAGGCCGCATCCCCCACGGTGTAGAAACCGAACTCCGCTTCAAGAGCCAGCTCCTCGACCTTCAGGTCGTCGAGAGTGACGACCTGCAGCAACGCCTCGAAAACATAATAATAACTCGACTTACAATCCAGGTAGAACTGGAGGCGAGTGGCGAGGTCGAGGGATTTGGGAAGTTGGGCTATCCCCGGCATCAGGTCGATGACCTTCAGCCTGGCCTCCGCCTTCTTGGCAGCGACCTGGGAGTGAGCAGCAGACAATGGCTGCTCAACGAACGGCTGGACCTCCAGCACGACGTCCTCCTCCACAGGCGCATCTCGAACTGGGGAAGGCAGGGATTCATCAGCAGTCAGATCCTGGATCTCAACGGATCCAGCGCGATGGACTGAGGGAGGCCTCTGTGGAGAGGGGGCAACGACCTGCTGAGAGGATGCAGGGCGTTGCTGCGAGGCGGACGGCTCGGCGGCAGAACGGACTGGAGATGGAGTCCGTTCGGCTGATGAAGAAGGCGATGAGCCGGGCGAAGACTCCCTGGGAGGTGCAGCAACCTCGAAATCCAGAGGGAGGATTTTATGGAACGGCCTGGGAGGCTCACCGGAGGCCGACTGCGACTTGCGAGGGGGAGTCCTCTTCACGGGCGGAGCCTTCTTAACAGGGCGTGAGGGAACCAGATCGACATCGGCCTTCCTCTTCTTTGGAGCAGGTCGATCCGGAATCCTCCAGCCAACTTTGGAATGACCGGCCTTGGCGAGGTGCGTCCTGACATCGTCAGAGGAGTTGTAATAAATTTGCGCCGACACACCTATCGCCATCTCCAGCTGGTGGAGATCCTTTGGAATAAATAGAGGGGGAAAGGCCGGATCTTTCGCCCATGTCCTCTGCTTGAAGTGGGAGATGATGATGGAGGTTACCTTCGTCCCAAGACGAAGCGGTTTGTTGTTGTGAAGGGACACTTTCACAACGACCTCTCCCACGGTCTCGGTGATGATCAGCCTGGCTTCCTCCCAGAGCAGTGAGACCATCAGCTTGGCCCAACAGATGGGCAGGTCGAGAATTACGGCCGTCATGATTTGGAATTTGAACGGCGTGACCTGGTCGTAATTCCCTATGTGCCCAAGAAAACACTTCTGGATGAAGTCCATAAGGAGGCGGAATTTGGGGCGCAGCTCGCTCCTTTTGAAAGCCACTGGAACGAACTGCCTCTGCTCAATCAAGACCCGATCTGCAACCTGCTGCAGTTGATCTTGTGAAATGTCCGCGAGCTGCATTGAACCTTCCTCTTCAATGCCGAAGGCCGCCTTCACAGCGTCCAGAACGTTGATGGTGACCAGAGATTTTGTGGTGCCAAGGGAGACCGTGTGGGAGGATACGAAATCACCTTCATTCCAGTTATAAAAGAAGGCGCACACGAGCCTGGGAAGATGTTTCGCTGGGCGGGTGGAGATTATCTGATAGAATGAAGAACACTTTTCCACCAGGGCGAACATCGAGTCGAGATCGCGAAAACCGAAGTTATTCCGCTCCATGTAGGGCTCGAATTTGAGATGAGCCGTCAAGATCTCCTCGATTTCGGACCATGGCATCTCCTTTCGACCGGAAGTAGAAACCCTTTCTGCCATTGATTTTTCTGCAAGTTTTTCGAGGAAGATTAGAAAATAGATACAGTAATGAACTTGACAGAAATGTAAAAATATAATCGGTGAAAAGAGTACAAACCACGCGAGTGATTTGATGCAGATAAAGAGAATGCAGAAAAGTGAAGAACACGACAGCGGCAGTTTTAGTATTTACAGAGAGAAATTAGGTTTTTCGAAGAAGATGAAGAAGGCAAGTAAGAATGAGAGAAAACTGCATGCCATATTTATAGAATAGACGAACGGTTGAGATCGTTCGAATTTGAAAAGGTGAAAATATCTCTTTAAATCTCAACCACACGATGTGTGCGCGTGAAATGTGAAACGTTTCACATCCGCGCGTGAGTTATTGAGAACGTGCGATAATTTGCACTTTTGCAGAGAGAGACGGCAGGGAATTTAATGTGGCCTTGGTCAATGTGTCAAGGTTTGACACTTGACTGGATGTTTTACAAAAATGGTAATCATTACTCCCTTTTTCCTCATTTTCTGCAAGTTATCAGAACCTTAAATAATGAAACACATTGAGAAATAAATAACATAAATAAATGAAGAAATCAATGCGTATTGAAGAAGTTATGAGACAAAAGGGTGATACTGCCCTTTTGATTCTTCCTTCATAAATGCAGTTGCATTCAGGTTGGTATCGGTCTGATAATATCGGCCTTGTGATGGAGAACGGCCTGTCAAAGTGAACGGCCTGTATTTGTGATATCGGCCTGGACATATGACATCGACCTGGCAAGGTGGAACTGCCTGGACTTAAGACGTCGGCCTGGCGAAATAAACGCCCTGGAGATGGACATCGGCCTTTGTTCCCCCTCAAATGATGGATCACTTTGGCTAAGTGTTCCCCCTCAATTTGAGGAACACAGGTCGATCTATCGAATAGTCGACGGCCTGATGATGGACACGGCCTGTTGACAGACACGGCCTGTTCAAACAGTAACTTCTTGTTCAAGTGGTAACGGCCTGTTGAGAAGATGACGGCCTGTTCCTCCTCAATATCGGCCTGCTTGCAAGGAGACAGCCTGCTTGTTGGTTCCAATGGTCCCACACAAGCTTTTGAAAGTTAGTGCAGGTCGATGAGGAGATAACGGCCTGGAGGCTTATGATCGGCCTGATGTCTCAACATTTAATAACCCTAGCTTTCCACATAGCATTTTGAATCTTTCTTCAGCTAGGGGTTTGGTTAGAATATCAGCTCGTTGAATGTCAGTGTGTATCTTCTCAATAACCACGTTCTTCTTTTCTACGTGATCACGAATAAAGTGATGTCGAATATCCACGTGCTTGCATCTAGAATGAAGAACTGGGTTTTGAGTAATGGCAATGGCACTCGAGCTATCGCAGAATATTGGCACTTCACTAACTTCAACTTCATAATCCTTAAGTTGTTGTTTGATCCACAAGATTTGTGCACAACAACTTCCTGCGGCCATGTACTCGGCTTCTGTGGTGGAGGTGGCTACTGAAGTTTGCTTCTTTGAAAACCAAGAAATCAGCTTGTTTCCGAGAAAATGGCAAGTACCCGAGGTAGATTTCCTATCGAGCTTGCACCCTGCATGATCAGAATCTGAATAACCTGTAAGCTGCAAATTATCATCACAAGGATACCAAAGACCTAGATTTGTGGTTCCTTTGATATAACGAAGAATTTTCTTTGCTGCTTCCAAGTGAGATTCCTTCGGATTAGCCTGAAATCTAGCACACACTCCAACTGCAAAAGTGATGTCAGGTCGACTAGCAGTTAGATAAAGTAATGAACCAATTATACCCCTGTACTGTGTTATGTTGGCAGGTTTTCCTTGGGGATCCGGGTCGATCTTCCCACCAGAGAGCATCGGTATTTTGACAGGCTTGCTGTCTTTGACACCAAACTTGTCGACCAGCTCGTGTGCATACTTTGTTTGGCTAATGAAGATTCCTTCATCGGACTGCTTTACCTGCAACCCTAGAAAGAAATTCATTTCCCCCATCATAGACATTTTATATTTTTCGGTCATGAGGTTACCAAATTTTTCACACAAAATGGGAGATTTAGATCCAAAAATGATATCATCAACATAAATTTGTACTAAAAGGATATGTTCATTCACTTTGATAGTGAATAGCGTCTTGTCGACTGAACCACGCTTGAATCCTGATTCGATGAGAAAGGATGACAGCGTCTCATACCAAGCTCGAGGAGCTTGCTTAAGACCGTAGACGGCCTTGTGCAGTTTGTAGACTTTGCTTGAATCACCCTCCTCGAATCCAGGAGGCTGTTCCACATAGACTTCCTCTTCGAGAACGCCATTGAGGAACGCACTTTTAACGTCCATCTGGTAGACTTTGAATCGTTGATGAGCGGCATAAGCTAGGAACAGCCTTATAGCTTCTAATCTTGCAACGGGGGCAAACGTCTCATCATAGTCGATTCCTTCTTGTTGACAGTAACCCTTTGCAACCAATCGGGCTTTATTTCTGACAACTTCTCCAGATTCATCTCTCTTGTTCTTGTAAACCCATTTGACTCCAATGACGCCCTGATGATAAGGACGATCAACTAGAGACCATACTTCATTTCTTTTGAATTCATTGAGTTCTTCTTGCATAGCTTCAATCCAATCAGCATCTTGAAGAGCTTCAATGGCATCTTTGGGTTCTATGCGAGAGAGATAGCAGCTTAGCAGTGCGCTTTCACCAATCGTCCTTCTTGTTCGCACTCCTTGGTTTGGGTTCCCAACAATGAGCTCTTTCGGATGATCATCGATCCATCGTCTACGTCGTGATCTTTCTTCATTTGAAATGATTGGCTCTGGCTCATTAATGGGTTCATCAAACTCCGGATGAATTGAAGGTTGATCAGTGGGCACATGCTGTTGCTCGGGCTGATAATCAGGCTGTTGTTCGGCCTGGATGTTGAGCCGCTCCATTGTGTTATCGAGCTGCTCGATTTGTGATGTAAGGTCGTGAACAGCATCAGTCTTGGGGACTGAGGGAGGGGGGTCAGCCTGGTTAAGTCCGGCTGATGTATTACAGCTCGTATTATCATTTGCATCACTTCCCCCTTGCTGTGTGACCCTAGGATCGGATTGATCCTCTTCCTCCAAATCATTTGGAGTCCATACTAGCAGGTCGTCAATGGGGGAGTTAGACGGCCTGTTAGCAGCGGGCTGTTCTGTACCTGTGCTTGACTTTCTGTACAGACACGTAGATTCATCAAACACAACATGAGGTGTTACCTCCACAACTAGGGTTTTCTTATTAAAGACTCTATAAGCTTTGCTAACCTCTGAGTATCCTAAAAATACTCCTGGATCGGCCTTGCTATCAAAGGTCTTCAATTGAGATTTCCCATTGTTATGAATGTAACACAAACACCCAAAAGCTTTGAAATACTTTAACCTGGGGAGCTTGTTGTTCCACAGCTCGTATGGAGTCTTTCCATGTCGGGTCGTGATGATCGACCTGTTTTGGGTGTAGCAGGCTGTGTTGACGGCCTCTGCCCAAAACTTCTTTGGAAGATTGGTTTCATCCAACATGGTACGAGCTGCTTCCTTCAGCGATCTGTTACGACGTTCCACCACGCCGTTTTGTTGAGGTGTGCGTGCGGCTGAAGTTTGATGATGAATCCCACTCTTTGTGCAATATTCTTCGATCATTGCATTGATAAATTCAGTGCCTCGATCTGATCGAATGGAGATGATGGATTTCTCCTTTTGATTGCATAGCTTGCTCAGCAACGCAGGTAGCTTCTCCAATGTCTCCTTCTTTTTGTACATGAAAATAACCCACGTAAATCTAGAATAATCATCTATAATAACGAGAGCATATTTTCTACCGTTTATACTCAAGGGAGTGACTGGACCGAAGAGGTCGAGATGGAGAAGCTCAAGAATTCGATTTGATGATTGAGCCGTCACGCTTGGAAATGATGATCTTGTCTGCTTTCCAGCTTGACATGCTCTGCAGATGTGATCACGATCGAAGACTTGGTCTGGCAGGTCGTTCACCAGCTTGTTGCGTGCGAGCTTGTTGATGGCCTTGAAGCTTAAGTGACTCAACCTCTTGTGCCATAGCCAGCTTGTCTCGGAATCGGCCTTTGTGACCAGGCATGTCTCTATCCAATCTGTCCATTGTACAATATAGAGTCTATCCTGCAAAATTCCGGTAAGAAGAATTTCTCCTTCCTCATTTTTCACGAGACACTTGTTAGCGGTGAATTCTACTCGTTTACCACTCGAGCAGAATTGCGACACAGAGAATAGATTATGATTAAGACCTTCAACATAAGAGACGTTAGAAATAGTTGTTTTACCAACTCTTAGATCGCCCTGGCCTCTCGTAAATCCCTTAGAATTTCCTCCAAAGGTTACAAGTGGCCCGTCTCGTTCTTGATAATTTGAAAGTGGCGTTTTGTCACACGTCATGTGCTTTGAGCATCCACTATCAATGATCCATACAGCTCCATGAGCTGCTTGGCTCCTTCTCTGAGCCTTCCCAACCTGCAATTAGTTAAACTTAGCAACCCATTTGAGATTGGGTGCTACATCGGTTGCGGGAATGGCCTTTGGAACCCATATTTGCTTCACCGGTCTGCTTCTATCCGAGGCTGAGGACGAGGCAGTAGCGGTCTTGGGCTTAGGAGCCTTGGATTTCTTCGAGCGAGGGCGACGAGGCTGATAATATTGTTCTTCGTAAAACCCAGGTTGATACTGCCAGTCTGAAAAATTTGACTGATGAGAATAGTGGCAGTAGCACCCTTGATAATCCGGGTGGAAGAACTCAGGGTGATACGGCCTTTGATAGTGCTGGCCTTGGTATCGCCCTTGATGAACAGCCTTATTTTGATGGTAGGGGGCAGGTCGACGTTGCTGGGCAGGTCGACTCTCCTTCTTTTGAGGAGTGGGCTGTTCTTTCTTTCGTTGCTTTATGAGGATGGCCTGGGGCTGTCGAGCTGGATTCTTCAGCTTGACCATCTTATCAGGGAGAGCTTGATTAGCTTTCCGAACATTCTTTGATTTAGGCTGCGCTTTCACGAACGTGATCTCGCAGTCTTTGTTCTTGCTTTTCTTGGATTCTCCATTAAATCCAATCCCAGAGTGATCGCGCGGATTGCGTTGCATGGATTGGACCTCTTCCAGCTTCTTTCCACTTTTCTTCAACTGACTCAATGTGAGTTGAAGTTTTTCTTCCTTTTTCACGAGGAGTTCGTGTCGGATTACCAAGTCAGCCAGCTTCGAGGTAAGGCTGTGTATTTCGGCATCTTTGGTCTTGAGGGACTCGTTCTTCTCGAGCTCCCTGGTATCGAACTCCTTGGCCCGTAAAGCCAATTCGTCAACCTTTGACTTTAGGGTTTCGATCTCCCTTTCCTTTTCTTCATCGTATGGAGAGAATCTTTCTTCCAATGCTAGCTTGTATTTTTCATTTTTATCCAATAGCTCAGCATTGTCTTCAACGACCTCTTTGAGTGTATCCACGAGATCGGCATAGTCGTCGAGCTGTTTCTTGATTTCTTCCCAAGACACAGCCTCGGATAGGTCTTCATTACCTTCTTCTGCACCATCATCGTCAGAAAAAGAAAGTGAAATGGGTTGAAGATCTACCTTTGAAGATCCCTCGTTTTGTTGATGCTCTCCAACGAAGCATTCTTCATCATCACTTTCATCGAAAGCGATGTATCCTTCGTCATCACTTGATGAGCTGTCCGAGAGGTGAGCTTCCTTTGTTTCTTCGGCAATCATTGCAGCTCGTTGATCTTTGAGCTTCTTATCGCGCTTTGCACGGAGCTCATCTCTCTCGGTCTTGGTAAGATCCGGGCAGTCCGTCTTGTAATGACCTGGCCTGCCACAGTTGAAACAACCACCCTCGGGTGTGTTAGAAGAATTGAAGGTTGAGGGTTTACCTTCTCCCTTTTTGTCAGGGCGGTCGTGGTTGCGGTTTGAGAAATTTCGTTTGTTGTCACGGTAGAATTTCTTGTATTTGACAACCTTCCCTAGGAGCTTCTCATTTCTCCTAGCGGCTAGAGCATAGTCGAGAGTCATCTTCTCGAACTTCTTGACGATGGATTCGTCAATCGAACTTGGGGTAGCAGCTGAGGCTGAGTCGGCCTTGAAGGCTACCTCGTTCT
The DNA here is from genome assembly GCA_029379335.1 of Thymus mandschuricus. NCBI lineage: Eukaryota > Viridiplantae > Streptophyta > Magnoliopsida > Lamiales > Lamiaceae > Thymus > Thymus mandschuricus. Next base: position 23,577,177 of record CM057074.1, read on the forward strand.
TTTCCTCAGCCTTCTTGCTGGTGGAAGGCTGGGTTGATCCATGGATGCGGATCATCTCATACTCATTTCCGACAAGAATGTCGAAAAGATCTTCAGTGGTGAGGGAGTTGAAATCCGATCGGGCTGGATGCATGGCGGCGTATACGTGCCAATTTGCAGGGAGGGCACGTATCACTTTGAGATTCTTCTCGCGCTGCGTATACTTGTATGGATTGATGGCAGCCACTTCAAGAACAATCTCGGTGAAGCGAATTTTCATCGCTTCAATGGTTTCTCCCGAAACCATCTTGAAGTCATCGAACTTGCTGCACGCCATGGACAGCTTGTTCTCCTTCATTTCCTCTGAGCCAAGGCTGATGGACCGGAGGGTGTCCCACATTTCTTTGGCCGTTTCAAGATTTCTGATCTTGGCCAGGCAGACGCCCTTCACGGTGCTGGAGATGAGTCCCTTTGCGTAATCATCGAGACCGGCCTCCTTCCTTTCCTCGGTTGTGTAATCGCGAGGATTCTTAAGGATTTTCTCGTATGTAGCTTCCCCGGGGGCTGTTCCATCCACGATAATCTTCGCAGCATAAATGGGGGAGGGTCCGTTCTCGATGATGTCCCACATAAGGACGTGATGTGCCTTGAGACACATCTTGATTCGAAAGCTCCAATCTTCATAGCCTTGAACGGAGAAGTCTTCACATACCCTGAGAAGAGAAGCCTCCATAGCAAAATAATATGATATGAATGAATGAAAAAGATTTTTCTAAGGATCGGTTCAAGATGACCAAAAGTTTGATAAAGAACTTTTAGTATGCAAAGCAGCGGTCAAAAGAACCACTGCTCTGATACCACTTGTTGGTCCCGGGAAAGAGTAATTGGTGTATGGGGGGGGGGGGGGGGGGGGAATACACCAATAACCAACCGTTTTTGACTTTTTAAATTTCAGGTCGATCTGCAGGTCGATTGTCAAGGTCGACCTTATCAGAGGCAGTTTGATCTATCAAGTCCGTATGGTATCAAGCTTGATTTATCAAACTGTTGTTAATGCGGAGGTTGGTGGAGGTTGATTACTCTTTGAAAAATCTTAAAGGCTGAAAATGGATAGCAGGTTGATTCGTGTAATGCAGGTTGATGCTCATCAGTTAGATAATAAAATGTAAGTACAATAAATAAAGAGAGAGAGAAACACCGCGATGTAGCGTGGTTCGGAGAAATCCTCCTACGTCCACGTCAGGTCGACTCGACCTGAGAATCCCTTTTCTTTTGGATCCACCTCTCTCTTATTTATACTGACTGAGTATCAGTTCTAGCTACAATCTAACCTGAGAGTAACTAGACACGAGTTTTGGGTCGTGACCCTTACAACCTTCGTACTAGAACGTACAAACAACCTTACGCTGTTACAGAGCTTGACTAACTCTATAATGGCGAAAATAAAAACAAGCTTTCTAACTTCGAACAAGTCGGAGAAGAAGTTGTTTGAACAATCGACAAGCAGCAGTGAACGCTTCGTCGTTGTGGTGTTTTTCGGAATCGGAAACCTCTCTTCTTCAAGTGTTTGGGAAACTAATCGGATTTCGAACACTTGAATGGATATGAGCTTTGAGAGAGATTTGGGCAGAGATATGGCGTTGATAGCTTGTGTTTCCCGTACTTGAATCCGAAAATGGCTGAAGTATTTATAGGCAGTTTTGAAAAACTAGCCGTTGGAGTCGGGCTGACGTGGCATTAGCCGTTGGATGCTGACTCACTTCTAGCCGTTGGGAACATTCGTCCTTGCTGGCACTCGACGTGGCAAGGATCAGGTCGTGACACTCCATGAAGGCGGAGCATCGACCTTGATTGATAATCCAGCTCTGAAATCTTCTAAGGCAATGCCAGCTGGAAGCTTGATAGGGGAGGTCGATAGACAGACTGATGATCCAGCTCGATCCAATTGAGGCAGGTTGATACAATCGACCTTTCTCTTACAGGGTGGATCGAACTTGATTCTAAACATTAAAGCATCGACCTGCACTAACGGGTAGCAGGCCGATCTATCGGCCTTGACCCTAAACAAGTAAAATATGCCTAAGTGTGGTTTCGATAAACATCATCAAAATCAAACTGCAGGGGGTTCCCAACAGAGACATATGGGTAGAAGAATGCACAACCCGGTTATAAGCAAACTCAGCAAATGGAAGGCATTCTTCCCATGATTTCAAATTATTCTTAACAAGAGCACGTAGTAGAGTGCCTATTGCCCTATTAACTACCTCAGTCTGACCATCTGTTTGTGGATGACAAGCTGTAGAAAATAACAGTTTGGTACCCAACTTTCCCCACAAAACACGCCAAAAATGCCCCAAAAATTTGGCATCCCTATCAGACACAATGGTTCTAGGAACACCATGCAGACGGACTACTTCACAAAAGAATAAATTTGCAATGTTATGAGCATCATCAGTCTTTCTGCAAGCAATAAAATGAGACATCTTTGAAAACCTATCGACTACCACAAAAATAGAATCTTTACCAGACTTAGATCTAGGCAAACCCAAAATAAAGTCCATCGATTGTCTACCCACGGAGCAGTAGGTGCCGGCAAAGGGGTATACAAACCAAATGGACTAGACGTAGATTTAGCCTTCCTACAAGTAATACATCTGGCACAGATTCTCTCTACATCTCTCTTCATGCGAGGCCAATAAAAATGTTCATGCAAGAGGTCCAATGTCTTAGTAACACCAAAATGACCCATAAGACCCCCCGCATGCGACTCCAAAACAAACAACTCTCGCATAGAACAATCAGGAACACATAACTTCGAACCCCTAAACAAGAATCCCTCAGACACATAGTACGAGTCAACAGCCTTAGATTTTCCATTACACGATGCAAAAATAGGTCCAAAGAATGGATCATTCTTATAAAAACTCTTGATATGCTCAAGACCTAAACTTTGTGCATGCATAACCGAAATCAGTACATACCTGCGAGAGAGTGCATCAGCAACCACATTCTCTTCTCCTTTCTTGTACTTGATCACATAGGGAAACGACTCTATAAACTCCACCCATCGAGCATGGCGCGAGTTCAAGCTTTGCTGACCCTTCAGATGCTTCAGCGATTCGTGATCAGTGTGAATCACAAACTCCTTCGGCCTCAGGTAGTGTTGCCAAGTCTCCAAAGACCTCTTCAGTGCATACAACTCCTTGTCATAAGTTGAGTATCTCAGGGCTGCACCATTCAACTTCTCGCTGAAATAAGCAACGGGCTTCCTATCCTGCATCAAAACAGCACCAATGCCTATACCAGAGGCATCACACTCAATCTCGAACATTTTGTTAAAATCAGGCAAAACCAACACAGGAGCATTACATAATTTCGACTTCAGCAAGTTAAAAGCATGCTCTTGGGCTTTGCCCCACTCAAACTTCCTATCTTTCCTAGTCAATTCAGTCAAAGGGGCTGCTATAGTGGAAAAATCACGCACAAAACGACGATAAAAGCCCGCTAAACCATGAAAAGACCGAACATCAGCACACGACTTAGGCGTTGGCCACTCCTCCATGGCTTTCACCTTAGTCCTATCAACTTCAACCCCACGACTACTAACAACAAAGCCAAGAAATATAACCTCATCCATACAAAAGGAACACTTAGACAAATTAGCATATAATTTCGCATCACGCAGCAACACAAACACATGCCTAAGGTGTCTAACATGCTCTTCAACACTCGTGCTATAGACAAGGATATCATCAAAATAGACCACTACATATTTCCCTATGACTTCACGCAGAACATGGTTCATTAGACGCATAAACGTACTAGGAGCGTTTGTAAGGCCAAAAGGCATCACAAGCCATTCATACAATCCATGCTTCGTTTTGAACGCAGTTTTCCACTCATCTCCCTCATTCATTCTCACTTGAAAATAACCAGAACGTAAATCAATTTTTGAAAAGACATACGCTCCAGATAATTCATCTAACATATCATCTAATCGAGGGATAGGGAAACGATACTTCACCGTTATCTTGTTGATAGCTCGGCAATCCATGCACATGCGCCACTCATTGTTCTTCTTTGGTACGAGGATTACGGGCACTGCACACGGTGACAAGATCTCTCTAATCTGCTTCTTCTCCAGTAACTCCCTGACCTGACGGTCAATCTCCTTTGTCTCCTCGGGACTGGTGCGGTAAGCTGGTCTGTTCGGAAGGACTGCTCCCGGCTGAAAATCGATCAGGTGCTCAATTCCCCGAATTGGTGGTAGACCACTTGGTATCTCATCTGGGAAGACATCTGTGAACTCCTCCATCAATGGCTGCAAAACAGGAGGAATAACAACATCAGAAGTATCATAAGCCTTAAAATTAACCAGAACGACAGCATTACCTGCTTTGACAATTTTCTGAGCTCCCTTATACTGATGAACAGGTTTCTGTTCACCGCTTCAGAACTGCTCTCACTTGAAGTGGAAGAAGTGGTAACATGGGCAGCTTTAGCCTTAGAAAGGCCATTGGTGCCCTTAGTACTCTGAGATTCCACAGTGGCCTGTCCCGATGGGATGGGTCGCTTGCCCTCTGCACGTTTCTCCTTCTCTTCTTTGAACTTCTCCTGCATCCGTTTCTGATCTTCAATCACATCATTAGGCGCTAAAGGCCACAATCTGGTGGTGCGTCCCTCTCGAGTCACGACATAAGTGTTGGCGAATCCATCATGTATTGCTTTCCTATCGAACTGCCAAGGACGACCAAGCAAAATATGTGCCGCTTCCATAGGGATGACGTCACACAAAACAGTGTCAGTAAAACGACCAATTGAAAAGGTGACAGGTACCTGATATCCGACACGAATCTAGCCTCTGTCTGTCAACCATTGCAATCGGTACGGTTTTGGATGCTTTTGTGGGACCAACTCCAACTTCCCAACTGCATACTGACTGATGGCGTTTACAACGCTACCACTATCAATGATGAGCGAACACACCTTATCCTGAATCGAACAGCGTGAGTAAAAGATGTTCTCCCGCTGATCATTCTGCTCTTCGTCTCGAATAATGCTCAAAGCTCGGATCGAAACAAGGCTGACGTTAGCTGGCTTTGGCTGCTCATCCTCAACATCAATTGCACTAAAGAGAATGCTGACTAGGGGCTGCTCTATGAACTGATCGGCATCCGTTGCATCTTTTCCTTCATCAACTTCCTCTTCACTAGCTGATTCTAACTCATTCTGCTCGGTGATGAATAAAACTCTGCGGTTGGGACACTGAGCTTGAAAGTGTCCCCATCCTTTGCACTTGTGACACTGAACTTCACGTGCTCTTCCTGGAGTGCTGCTACTCGAAGGCTGACCTGAGGGTGCAGGTCGAGTCGGAGCATTCCGATTCGGGGCCGGTGGAGCAGTCTGCTCAGAACGGCGAACGGGCTGCGTGGACTGACCTTGAGGACGTGTAGGGGCTGTCCTCGACACAGATGCACTCGGTGTAGGCGCATCACCTCCTCGGGCCCAAGAATTCCGTGATGGGGTCGAAAAGGCAGACCGTCTACGTCCATCTCTAAGCTGCCGTTCCACAATTGAGGCATAGTTTATCATAGCCTCAATACTGGCGAAGTCCCTCAACTCTACTTCACAAGCTATGCCTGGGTTCATTCCTTCAACATATCGATTGATTGTGGCAATCAATGTCTCTTCCTTGCCAACCCTGTTCATAGCTGTCTCAAGCTCCTTATGGTACTCCTCAATCGAACGAGTTCCCTGCTTGATTCTGTTCAATTTCTTCTCAAGCTCTCGTTCATAGTGTACCGGAATGAAACGTCCTCTCATGACGTCCTTCATCTCCTGCCACGTGTCTATAGGTGGGTATCTGTCACGGCGCCTCCTCTCTTGCTGATTCTCCCACCATGAGGCTGCATATCCTCTAAACTCCAACGATGCAAGCTGAACCTTTTTCAACTCCGGAAAGTCATAGCACTCAAAGATCTTGTCGACTTTCCTCTCCCAATCGAGGTACACGTCAGGTTCATGTAACCCCTCAAATTCAGGAATGCTTGTCTTGATGTTATTCATCAAGCTATCTGCCCCTCCATATCGGTTGTGATTGGCACGAAAAGTACGCCTCGGAGGTGGACGTGGCCGATCAGGTCTCCATGGATGCTCAATTTCAGCCACTGATCTCTCACTATAATCATCAAATTCATCCTCGTACTCTTCATTCTCTTGCACTAACTCAGGCTGGCGGCGTAGAGGTTGACGGCGTATTGGCTCACGGCGTACTTGCTCAGGTTGTCGCTCAGGCTGTCTACCGACAATTTCGAGGCGCTCGAACTGCTGCATCAACTTGCCAAATGTGTCGTCCATCTTCTCCTCTAGCACTCGGTTCCTCCTCTCAAAGTGAGCGGCCATGGCCTGAAAGTGAAACTTAGCATCCCAAGGAGTCTCAGGAGGATCACCGCCGGTCTTCCTAGAATGTTCGGAATCGTCTCCTCTGTTTGACATTGTACCTGCAAAACGAGCAAACGTAAAAGAAAACAAGTAACCTCACAAACCTCACTATCACTCGTGTATATCACTCAATACTCTCGTGTATGTCGCTCAATACCCTCGTGTATATCACTCAATACTCTCGTGTATATCACTCAATACTCTCGTGTTTATCACTCAATACACTCAGAATTGTAACATATATCTCTAAACCTCAAATCCACGGCAGAACTGATGATGACTCCTCCACCTTGAATCAAAGACTCGAACTTGAATTCCCAGAAATCACAGGTACGTATAAGACACAAAGTTACTGGATATCTGTGGGTATGGTTCACGGTTATGGGGAAAAAGGCACAAGGAATTTTGGACGGGGGTATAAGCTGTACTTCGTTATGAGCACTAATCCTACTCGAACTGACTTAGGACTGACCCTACACTACCCAATGCACCCAAATATCATAGAAGAGGAGCTGCCCAAACGGTATGTGGAAGAAACTTGAAAACTGAAAAACTGGAAAAATCCCTAAAAACTTCAGGGAGCGATTTGACCCTTTAAAAGGCCTTTTTTTGCCAAAATAATGGACCGATTCCGACAAAGTCGGAACCACCGTATAGATCTTTCGAGAGCTTTCCGCAAAGGTATTATAGAGCAAAATCGGAGTTCGTATGCAAAAGTTATGGCCGTTTTAGTGCTGGCCGACGAAAACTCAAGAAACGAAGATACAACGACTACCCCACGCAAGAAACACCCAAGAAACAATATAGGATCACACTGTGACACACTAGGGCCTTCAATTTATCTATCTTTTTTTTTTTTTTTTTTTTTTTTTTTTTTTTTTTTCCCACCCTTTTTTTTTTTTTTTTTAATCGAAACTGTTGCCCCCTAATATATCACGACACTTAATTGGATTGAACCACGATCAACAAAAGTCGACGTGGCTCTGATGCCAAAATTTATGATGTGATCACGCTATGCGGAAGCTACGGAAACGAAAACACACGCCAACTAGCAACTGATTCAACCCAATCCACGAAGGTGACAAACTCCCCGACTACGACTCTAGAATACACGAAATAGGTAAAAACAGAAACCTAAGCAGAACAACACGGATTAAGCTAAAATTTTGACACGACGTACAACCTAGGGTTAGGAACAAAATATCCGAAATTCAGCAAAATCGCACGGGTAGATTTCAGTTTGGCTCGGTGGACAGTTTCGGGTCGTTTTAGGGTTCCAAAACGAATCTGAAAATTAAACGAACGGGTTTCAGGCTTAGGGAAGGGGTACGGGACGGTGGGAATGATTTGTGATGATGTTTAGACGGTTTATGACGGCTGGAAACAAAAGAAACGAAATAAAGTGGTGAAAATTACCAAAAACGAACCTCGAATCTACAGGGATTCGAAACGCGTCTGCACAGCAATCTTCGTGGCTCGATTAACCCGGATACTACGAGATATCACGAACGAATCGATTGAATTCAAGTTTGAGGTCGCCAAACAACAAACCCTACCAAGAACTTTCAGTTTGCGAGACAAGAGAATTTAGCGTGAAAGCTGTTTTTCATTCAATCAAGTCTATCTAATGTTAATTTTGAAAGTCACATAAATACTACCCTAATTCTGAAAAAGCTAGGGCCGAAATTACTAAGTAATTGGGCCTGAATAATCTCGAAAATTCATAATAAATAAAATACAAAGTTTAAGCCCAAACAAATATAATAAATCTGAAATAACGGGCTTGTCTTCCTTTCATCCTTGATGGGCCTCCGAATCTCCGTCCTCAACGCTTGATAAGTTCACCATCTTGTATTGACAAAATCCGACTCCATCATCCTCCAATTTGTGTTGAAGGTAGCACTGCAAATATCCTTGAAGTTTTTGAGCTCTCGATCTTGTCATTGGTCCATTAAGCTGCAAATCCGGATTCAACTCGCCAATGCTAGCTTCATTCTCATCATTCTCCCCCTGCTGAAAAGAATTCGTCCTCGAATTCAAGTCCTCCTCACTATCTCGATCATCTACAGGAAATGGAGACAAATCAGAAACATTGAAAGTTGATGAACACTTATACTCACCTGGAAGGTCAATTCGGTATGCATTATCATTGACACGTGCAACCATAGTAAATGGTCCATCTCCACGAGGCATTAGCTTCGACTTCCTCAAGTTAGGAAAACGGCCCGGGCTGAAGTGAATCCAAACCTTATCACCTGGTTTGAACAGCACTTGCTTGCGATGGGTGTTTGCCTTTCTTGCATTCTTGACACCTTGAAGCTCAATCCTCGCCTTGACTTTCTCATGCATCTCCCGAACCTGTTCAGCCCTACGAAAACCTTGCAAACTCGAAAGATGATCAGTAGGCAAAGGTAAAAGGTCCGTGGGAGTTAACGGATTAAATCAATAAACTACCTCAAATGGAGACATATGGGTAGAAGAATGCACAACCCGGTTATAAGCAAACTCAGCAAATGGAAGGCATTCTTCCCATGATTTCAAATTATTCTTAACAAGAGCACGTAGTAGAGTGCCTATTGCCCTATTAACTACCTCAGTCTGACCATCTGTTTGTGGATGACAAGCTGTAGAAAATAACAGTTTGGTACCCAACTTTCCCCACAAAACACGCCAAAAATGCCCCAAAAATTTGGCATCCCTATCAGACACAATGGTTCTAGGAACACCATGCAGACGGACTACTTCACAAAAGAATAAATTTGCAATGTTATGAGCATCATCAGTCTTTCTGCAAGCAATAAAATGAGACATCTTTGAAAACCTATCGACTACCACAAAAATAGAATCTTTACCAGACTTAGATCTAGGCAAACCCAAAATAAAGTCCATCGATTGTCTACCCACGGAGCAGTAGGTGCCGGCAAAGGGGTATACAAACCAAATGGACTAGACGTAGATTTAGCCTTCCTACAAGTAATACATCTGGCACAGATTCTCTCTACATCTCTCTTCATGCGAGGCCAATAAAAATGTTCATGCAAGAGGTCCAATGTCTTAGTAACACCAAAATGACCCATAAGACCCCCCGCATGCGACTCCAAAACAAACAACTCTCGCATAGAACAATCAGGAACACATAACTTCGAACCCCTAAACAAGAATCCCTCAGACACATAGTACGAGTCAACAGCCTTAGATTTTCCATTACACGATGCAAAAATAGGTCCAAAGAATGGATCATTCTTATAAAAACTCTTGATATGCTCAAGACCTAAACTTTGTGCATGCATAACCGAAATCAGTACATACCTGCGAGAGAGTGCATCAGCAACCACATTCTCTTCTCCTTTCTTGTACTTGATCACATAGGGAAACGACTCTATAAACTCCACCCATCGAGCATGGCGCGAGTTCAAGCTTTGCTGACCCTTCAGATGCTTCAGCGATTCGTGATCAGTGTGAATCACAAACTCCTTCGGCCTCAGGTAGTGTTGCCAAGTCTCCAAAGACCTCTTCAGTGCATACAACTCCTTGTCATAAGTTGAGTATCTCAGGGCTGCACCATTCAACTTCTCGCTGAAATAAGCAACGGGCTTCCTATCCTGCATCAAAACAGCACCAATGCCTATACCAGAGGCATCACACTCAATCTCGAACATTTTGTTAAAATCAGGCAAAACCAACACAGGAGCATTACATAATTTCGACTTCAGCAAGTTAAAAGCATGCTCTTGGGCTTTGCCCCACTCAAACTTCCTATCTTTCCTAGTCAATTCAGTCAAAGGGGCTGCTATAGTGGAAAAATCACGCACAAAACGACGATAAAAGCCCGCTAAACCATGAAAAGACCGAACATCAGCACACGACTTAGGCGTTGGCCACTCCTCCATGGCTTTCACCTTAGTCCTATCAACTTCAACCCCACGACTACTAACAACAAAGCCAAGAAATATAACCTCATCCATACAAAAGGAACACTTAGACAAATTAGCATATAATTTCGCATCACGCAGCAACACAAACACATGCCTAAGGTGTCTAACATGCTCTTCAACACTCGTGCTATAGACAAGGATATCATCAAAATAGACCACTACATATTTCCCTATGACTTCACGCAGAACATGGTTCATTAGACGCATAAACGTACTAGGAGCGTTTGTAAGGCCAAAAGGCATCACAAGCCATTCATACAATCCATGCTTCGTTTTGAACGCAGTTTTCCACTCATCTCCCTCATTCATTCTCACTTAAAAATAACCAGAACGTAAATCAATTTTTGAAAAGACATACGCTCCAGATAATTCATCTAACATATCATCTAATCGAGGGATAGGGAAATGATACTTCACCCTTATCTTGTTGATAGCTCGGCAATCCATGCACATGTGCCACTCATTGTTCTTCTTTGGTACGAGGATTACGGGCACTGCACACGGTGACAAGCTCTCTCTAATCTGCTTCTTCTCCAGTAACTCCCTGACCTGACGGTCAATCTCCTTTGTCTCCTCGGGACTGGTGCGGTAAGCTGGTCTGTTCGGAAGGACTGCTCCCGGCTGAAAATCGATCTGGTGCTCAATTCCCCGAATTGGTGGTAGACCACTTGGTATCTCATCTGAGAAGACATCTGTGAACTCCTCCATCAATGGCTGCAAAACAGGAGGAATAACAACATCAGAAGTATCATAAGCCTTAAAATTAACCAGAACGACAGCATTACCTGCTTTGACAATTTTCTGAGCTCCCTTTATACTGATGAACAGGTTTCGGTTCACCGCTTCAGAACTGCTCTCACTTGAAGTGGAAGAAGTGGTAACATGGGCAGGTTTAGCCTTAGAAAGGCCCTTGGTGCCCTTAGTACTCTGAGATTCCACAGTGGCCTGTCCCGATGGGATGGGTCGCTTGCCCTCTGCACGTTTCTCCTTCTCTTCTTTGAACTTCTCCTGCATCCGTTTCTGATCTTCAATCACATCATTAGGCGCTAAAGGCCACAATCTGGTGGTGCGTCCCTCTCGAGTCACGACATAAGTGTTGGCGAATCCATCATGTATTGCTTTCCTATCGAACTGCCAAGGACGACCAAGCAAAATATGTGCCGCTTCCATAGGGATGACGTCACACAAAACAGTGTCAGTAAAACGACCAATTGAAAAGGTGACAGGTACCTGATATCCGACACGAATCTCGCCTATGTCTGTCAACCATTGCAATCGGTACGGTTTTGGATGCTTTTGTGGGACCAACTCCAACTTCCCAACTGCATACTGACTGATGGCGTTTACAACGCTACCACTATCAATGATGAGCGAACACACCTTATCCTGAATCGAACAGCGTGAGTAAAAGATGTTCTCCCGCTGATCACTCTGCTCTTCGTCTCGAATAATGCTCAAAGCTCGGATCGAAACAAGGCTGACGTTAGCTGGCTTTGGCTGCTCATCCTCAACATCAATTGCACTAAAGAGAGTGCTGACTAGGGGCTGCTCTAAGAACTGATCGGCATCCGTTGCATCTTTTCCTTCATCAACTTCCTCTTCACTAGCTGATTCTAACTCATTCTGCTCGGTGATGAATAAAACTCTGCGGTTGGGACACTGAGCTTGAAAGTGTCCCCATCCTTTGCACTTGTGACACTGAACGTCACGTGCTCTTCCTGGAGTGCTGCTACTTGAAGGCTGACCTGAGGGTGCAGGTCGAGTCGGAGCATTCCGATTCGGTGCCGGTGGAGCAGTCTGCTCAGAACGGCGAACGGGCTGCGTGGACTGACCTTGAGGACGTGTAGGGGCTGTCCTCGACACAGATGCACTAAGTGTAGGCGCATCACCTCCTCGGGCCCAAGAATTCCGTGATGGGGTCGAAAAGGCAGACCGTCTACGTCCATCTCTAAGCTGTCGTTCCACAATTGAGGCATAATTTATCATAACCTCAATACTGGCGAAGTCCCTCAACTCTACTTCACAAGCTATGTCTGGGTTCATTCCCTCAACATATCGATTGATTGTGGCAATCAATGTCTCTTCCTTGCCAACCCTGTTCATAGCTGTCTCAAGCTCCTTATGGTACTCCTCAATCGAACGAGTTCCCTGCTTGATTCCGTTCAATTTCTTCTCAAGCTCTCGTTCATAGTGTACCGGAATGAAACGTCCTCTCATGACGTCCTTCATCTTCTGCCACGTGTCTATAGGTGGGTATCTGTCACGGCGCCTCCTCTCTTGCTGATTCTCCCACCATGAGGCTGCATATCCTCTAAACTCCAACGATGCAAGCTGAACCTTTTTCAACTCCGGAAAGTCATAGCACTCAAAGATCTTGTCGACTTTCCTCTCCCATCGAGGTACACGTCAGGTTCATGTAACCCCTCAAATTCAGGAATGCTTGTCTTGATGTTATTCATCAAGCTATCTGCCCCTCCGTGTCGGTTGTGATTGGCACGAAAAGTACGCCTCAGAGGTGGACGTGTGTTTGGTGTCATTTGGTTAGGTTTTAGTCGTTATTTATTATTTGTTTTTGTGTCGTTTTGGAGTCGTTTTGTGTCTTTATAGCTATGATTTGGGTGTTTCGAGTATTTTACTTGTTAGGGATCATGGGAGCCGGAAGAAGGAGAAAGAACGAGAAAAGGAAGAAAAAGGAGTGCAAAACTGGATGAAGAGCGCGGATGAGTTGGAGCGCCCGCTCCAGAGATGTGGAGCGCTTGCTCCATGAACAGTACCCGAGGATTTGCATGGCATCTTCGGAGCGCCCGCTCCAGTTCCAGAATTTAAGATGGATTTTGCGCAGCCGATATGGAGCGCCCGCTCCTTCCCTTTGGAGCGCTCGCTCCATGTTGCGTTTTTCATAATTAATTTCCTAGTTGGGATCAAACTCTTACCTTAGTATATATATGCCATTAGGGCACGAATTATGAACAAGCTTTTACCTTAGTTTTTCAGTTCTAAATACTTTGCTTTAGTTTTTATTGCTTTCTTTTGTTCGAATCCGGATTCGTAGTTCGTTGCAGTTTAATTCAAGTTCTTCGTTCTTCGTTACTTTCGTAAGTTATTTTATTGCTTTCGTTTAATTGCTTTAATTACTTGCTTTAGTTTTAGATTCGATTTCTTTATTGCCTCGTTTAATTTCTTTAGTTTAATTCCGTTCGTTCGGTTTTCAAAGTCTAGATTAGATTCGTTTTTCTTTCGTTTTCAATTCTCTCGTTTTCAAAGTTCTTAGAGTTAGATTTATTTATTTAATTTCCAGATTTCCAGATTTAGTTTAATTATGTCTAGATTCGTTTTCTTTTCTTTCGTTGCTTTCTTTATTGCTTTCCTTTCGATTTTTGCCTAGGTAGATTTATTGTTTTCTTTAGTTTAATTCTTAGATTAATTTCCAGCTTTCTAGATTAGATTTATTTGCTTTGATTTATTGCTTTGATTTATTTTCTTGCCTAGGATTTAAAACCAAAAACCCAAAAATTCTATTTACTTGCTTTCTTAGTTTAGGTTGTTTTTACTACACAGTTATTTGCCCTGTTAAGTTTTCCTTGAGATTCGACTTAGGTTTTTACTTACTAGTGCTACGATAGGATTTTGTTCTATTGCAAACACTTTTTAGTGAAACAAATTTTGGCGCCGTTGACGGGGAAAACTTTAGGCTTTTGATTGTGTAGTATTTTTATTTGTTTTATTTTATTTGTGTTTATTCGTTTTTCTTATTTCTCCCACTCGGTGCGTTTAACCCTGTTTGCTGAGTGTTGTTTTTGCTGAGACCGAAGCGATGGCACGATATATGGGAGATTTTGCTCGCCCTACCTTCACTGCCACTACTTCGGCGATTGTTCTGACGGAAGCGGTCAGAAATCACGAGCTGAAACCTCACCACCTGGCGTTGCTCCCTTCCTATCACGGGCTGGCCAACGAGGATGCACTTACGTTTATTCGGGAGTACTGCACCGTCGTGCAGTCTTTTCCACTATCAGGCCTTACGGAGGACAACCTGAAGATGAAGTGTTTCCCCTACACTCTGAAGGATCGGGCAAAGTCATGGTACCTGTCGCTCCCAGCCGAATCTCTCCACACTTGGAATGAGGTGTGTGAGAAGTTTATGTTGAAGTATTATCCTAGCCGCAAGACTCAGGAAGTGCGGTCGCAAATCATGAATTTCTCTCAGGACCACGACGAGCCATTTCACGAGGCTTGGGAGAGATTTCAGGACTTACTTCAACAATGTCCTCACCATCAGATGGCTCCTGAGCTTATTTGGCAGTACTTCTACGATGCATTGAATCAGACCTACCAATTCATGGTGGACAGCTCGGCCGGAGGAAATATTGCGGTCAAGACAGCCGATGACATGAAGAAGATTTTCGAGACTCTGGCTGCAAGTTCCCAACAGAAGTCATCTAGGTCAACGAAGATGGAGGCAAAGGCGGTCACGATGAGCCCCGACATGAAGAAGCAGATGGCCGATATGTTGAGAGATCTCGAGAATTTAAAGATGAAGCAGAACGCACCGGCACCTCAAGTGGAGACTAGGAAGCCGGACCGGTGCGATATTTGTGGAGAGCTAGGCCATATCAAGGAGGTTTGCGAAAATATGGGAGCATTCACGTACGAAGGAGGAACCGAGGTCTATGCCGCCCAAGGTTACATGCCACAAGGACCACCACCTCAAGGGCAAGGTACGAACCCGAATTTTCAAAATCGTCGCCCCCCTCCTTATAATTATCCCTACCCTCCTAAAAATTCATATTACCCCTCTCCACCACCATAATATCCTCCTCATCAATATCCACCAAACCCATATTATCCACCACCTCCTCCATATTATCCTTCATCGCCATACCCTCCACCTCCTCCCCAAAATCCTCGTCCTCAACCACCTCCACAAAAGCCTCTCGTCGATGAGGATCGTTTCCATGCCCTTGATGCAAACATAAAGAGGCTCGAGACGGCTATTGGACAAATTTCAGGGGCAATGCACTTGATTCAACAACCGGGGCGAATTCCGAGCCAAGGGATTCAACCACAACAAGCCAACGAGGTGCAATATCCTCCATATGTTCCTCCGATTCCACCCCAACATCCGCCTACTTATCAAGCTCAATCAATTTCGGTATTGAGGGATGGAAGAACGGTGGATAATGATGTCGTCATGCCCGATATAGGAGGAACGGGCCCAACTAGTGGACGTTGGGACCCGAGCAGCAGCTGGATCCCGTCGAGAAGCAGTCCCAGCGCGCAGCAAATGGAGCGCCCGCTCCAGACCATGGAGCGACCGCTCCCTCTCGAGCAAAGTTCAAATTCCAGCGCGCGTGAAATGGAGCGCCCGCTCCAACTCCTGCAAATTCAGAGCGAGCCTTGCACGGAGCACCCGCTCCAATACTTGGAGCGCCCGCTCCACCCTCTCCAGCAGAATATTAATTCCAGCGTGTTGCACATGGAGCGCTCGCTCCCACCCCTGGAGCGGCCGCTCTCGTCCCATGTTTCGCTACCAGCCACCGAAACAGAGGAGAAAAAGGAGGAGACCAATTTTCACAAGGCACCCAACCCTTACGTCCCTCCTATTCCTTTCCCGAGCAGATTGAAGAGCAAGAAGCAAGACGAAGACAAGCAAATGAGGAGTCACACGGTGGCCGCCGTCGAAGCAAGCCGAATTCATTCTAACACCTCTCATACCTCAACCGGTCATCTCTCATCTCTACCGAAACAAGGTGATCCCGGAAGCTTTACATTAGATGTTAGTTTGGATAATGGGGATCGTGTGTCGGGAATGTTGGATTTGGGGGCAGCGGTGAACTTGATGCCTTATTCGATTTATGAAAGAATGGGTTCAAGGGATCTTAAGCCTACAGATTATTACATCGAGTTAGCCGATGGTTCGTTGAGTCGACCCTTGGGGATTATGGAAGATGTTGTTTTACTTGTGGGAGGTATTCGAGTTCTTGCCGATTTCGTTGTGCTAGACGTGGGGCGAGGAGCTAGGAGTGGGAAAGGTCATCTTCTTTTGCTAGGACGACCGTTCATGGCTACTACTCAAACTCGAATCGACATTGGCTTCGGAACTTTGAGCATGGCCGGCAAGGGAGGTTCGGTGACATTTTCGGTATTTCGAAATTCGTCTTCTATTCCTACTTCCTCTATTCATACTTGTTCTTATGTTAAGCTTGCTAACCCTCTTGCTGAGGAAAATATTTGTGAGGATTTTAATAGGGTAACAAGTCTTGAAGAGCTCATTGAAGAAGAGGATGACGAGTTCTTTAGTTGTATGGATGAGGAAGAGGACATCGAGCAACGTCTACGGGATTTGGAGGAGATTGATGAAGAAGATGAGGAAAACTCGCCACCTCCATCGAATGCGACGATTTACAAGGACAAGGAGAAGAGGCCCCATGACAAGAAGATCACCTACAAGGAGTTCAAGCCCGGGATGAAGGTACTTCTTTGCAATTCTCGTCTTCGTCTCTTTCCGGGCAAGCTCAAGTCCAAGTGGGGAGATCCTTACACGGTGGTTCGAGTTTTTCCCCATGGAGCTGTGGAGATCAAGAATGAAGAGTCGGGGTGCATATTTTCAGCTAATGGTCAAGACTTGAAGCCATACATTGAAGGAGGGACGTGGCCTCAAAAATCGAGACCATTTTTATCCCCGATTCCCCTTCTTTTTCGTCTTGATTAAATTTTTTGTAAGTCAAGCTAATGACGTTAAAAGAGCGCTTGGTGGGAGGCAACCCACGTATTATTGTTAAAAAAAAAAAAAAAAAAAAAAAAAAAAAAAGAGCGAAGCAGGTTTGGAGCGCCCGCTCCATGAATTGGAGCGCTCGCTCCACTGATGTTGAAATTCAATTTTTTTCAGCGAGTCCAGTATGGAGCGTCCGCTCCCTCCTCACGGAGCGCCCGCTCCATCTTGCCGAATTCAGGTATATTTTTATCTTATCTTTTCTATTTTCAGTCTAATTTCTTCCTATTTCTTGTGCACAAACCCTAGCCCCCAATTTCTCTCTACCCTTCACCACTCGCCACCACACCGGAGCTCCGGCCACCGCCGCCGCAATCACCATAACCACCGGAGTTGTCACCGGCCACCACCCTCACCTGCACCGCCGACCGACGCCTGCTACCATTCACACCACTGCTGCCGCCGCCGTCTACACTAGAGTCACCGTCTGTACCGTCGTCGCTCCGTTCAGCCACCCTCGCCGCCGTTTCTTTTTCTGCCGGAGCGCCCGCTCCTCTCTGTTGGAGCGCCCGCGCTAAGTATTTAGTTGGAGCGCCCGCTCCTGTCTTCCAGAGCGACCGCTCCAAGCAACTCGCGTTTTTTCCCGGCTGTTTTCAATTCAATTTTTTTTCTTTTGTTTTTCTTTTGTTCTTTTTACGTTTTTCCCTCGGTTTTCCTCTAGATTTCAGGTGCTACCATGTCTCGACGAAAGAGAGCAGTCCCGGCTGTTGGAGCGGCATCATCTAGTCTTCCATCTCCGCCCGAATGTCAGCTCGTCCAGTTGGAGGGATTACACCGGGAGAATACGGTGTCTCCTTTCGTGTTCCCTTCGATACCGATGATGGGTATGAGGTAACAAATCGGTACCTTCATCTCAAAAATATGGAATTGTTGCCCCCTCGCCATTATTCGCCTATGTTTATTGAGGGATTGCGCCTAGGGGATTCACTTGCTCATTATTTAGAGGTCCTAGGCTTAACTCAGTATTTTAATAACCAATGGGAGGGGCATGATATATTGTGCTTGGAGATGTTGTGTACTGCTAGATTAGGGAAAAACACTGATGAAGGTCAAGAGGAGGAGACTGCTTTTCTGTGCAATTTGGGTGGAATTTTTTGTGAAGTTTCTTGCTATCGCATGCATGAGATTTTTGGTTTTCACTATTCTGATGATGCGTCTCAATTTGTGCCTCATGATTTCAATTATTTTGCTGCTTGGAAAGAGTTGACTGGTTGTGATAATTGGGGACAAAAGGGTGCCCCTTCTATGTTTATTCGTGATAATTCCTTGTTACTGTTGCATCGTTTTCTAGCATTTAATGTGACAGGAAAAATTGAGGGAAGCAAGGTTAGTGGCCCGGAGTGTTACTTGTTATGGGCTGCTAAGAATCATGTGCAGGTGAGCATCTCCCATTTCATTTGGAACCAGATCATTGGCAACCAGTCGAGACACAATGCACACCCCGCCCTCTCTCAGATAGCTACGGGGATAGCTCGTTATATGGCGGTGCCATTTTATCCCAGTCCTCCGATGTCTCTCGTCCCGAGTCGGGAGATCACCCCAGCTGAGCTCATCAATGGCTCATACTTAGCTTCCTCTACTCAGTTCAAGCCATGGCATCTGCGGCGTTCGGTCATAAACTACATTGCCATCCATGGAGCACCGGCCGAACACGAGGAAATTCAAGGAGATGACATGGATGAAGGAGCCGGAGCTGCACAACCCGAGGAACCCCCAGCTTATTTTCGTACTTATCAAGAGGGGTTCAACACATTTCAGACCGGGTTGTTCGAGAGACTGGATTCCCATGCCGTTCTATTTCAGTCGATGACGACGAATATGGAGAACTTGGGACTTCAGATGCAAAACATGGGGACGAGAGTTCAAGGGGTTGAGAATCGGGTTTATGATATTGAGCGCCATCTTTCGAGGTATACCAATTTTCACCCTACTTCTTCTTCTTCTCAGGCACCTTGGGATCCTAATGATCCAAATGATCCTCGAAACTTTCACCCTTGATAGCTATTTGTTTTTCTTTATTTTTATTTTTA
Source organism: Thymus mandschuricus (assembly GCA_029379335.1). NCBI lineage: Eukaryota > Viridiplantae > Streptophyta > Magnoliopsida > Lamiales > Lamiaceae > Thymus > Thymus mandschuricus. The sequence continues at coordinate 23,596,334 of CM057074.1, forward strand.
TTGTTTTTGTCATTTTAGGATATTACGCTTGTTTGGTATTTTTGTCTTTGTTTGTTTTGTAGGTTGCAATTCTTGGGATCGATCAAGGTTCCGATTTTTGTGCCAATTGTGGTCGTCAAAAGCGATAAGTTTTCTCCTCTCTTTCTATTTATTTTCTTGCAATGGGACATTGCATGATTTTAAGTGTGGGGGGGTGTGAATAATTATCACTTTTGACATGTTAGTTGATGTTTGTGTTTTTGTGTCTTGTTTGTTTTTGTGTCTTTGTTTATTTTCCCCACTTAGAAATTTGTTTGTGTTCAAGCATGTAAGCATGTAATTTAGGATTAATTTGAATGATTTGATGATGGAGTATTTAGTTGTTGGAATTGGTTTGAGCATAAATTAGGTTGGTTTAATCTTGAGTTGTGATATATTATGATTCGATGAATTGTGGGGCATGAATTGATGTGAGTTTGAGGAAAATGATTTATGATTTTTGGTTGAGTGATTAGTCAAGATTGTTGTAATTTGGATTGCTAGTTTACTTTCCCCTTAAAAAAAAAAAGGAAAGAAAAAAAAAGAAAAAAAATAGTTGTGTTTATGTGAATAAAGAGTTGATAGGATTTCTGCTCCTCTTGCTTGTAACGTATAAAAATACTAGAGTAATGAGCATGGGAAACCACATGAAAAGGCTTCGAGAGACCCTCGAATGATCACATTTCATGAACATTGTCCTAAATGATACTCGTGTATATTAGAATAAGTGTTCGTAGGCATTCTACCCCTCTTGACAATGGGTACGGGAAACCGCACTAGGAGGCTCGATGTGACTCATCGATGATTAAACCTAGTGAATTATGTGCCATAAACGTTCACATGTTAAAAAAAAAAAAAAAAAAAAAAAGAGTTGCTTATTTGTTGAATAAAAAGGGGAAGTAGGCTAGTTGTCTAAGTTGTGATGATCGAGATATTGTGAGATGTGTGTTATCATTGCTTTTCCTCTTACTTGGATTGATTTATAAGCCGCATAGTTTGTTGATGATGATTGTTCGCAACTTGGGATTAAAGTGACCTTGTTTGAGTTTGTCGATTCCGATGATTAAATGTTCTATGATTTGGATTATTTGAATTGAGTCTAAGTTATATGATTATTTTGCTTGAGGACAAGCAAAGGTCTAAGTGTGGGGGAGTTGTTTGGTGTCATTTTGTTAGGTTTTAGTCGTTATTTATTATTTGTTTTTGTGTCGTTTTGGAGTCGTTTTGTGTCTTTATAGCTATGATTTGGGTGTTTCGAGTATTTTACTTGTTAGGGATCATGGGAGCCGGAAGAAGGAGAAAGAACGAGAAAAGGAAGAAAAAGGAGTGCAAAACTGGATGAAGAGCGCGGATGAGTTGGAGCGCCCGCTCCAGAGATGTGGAGCGCTCGCTCCATGAACAGTACCCGAGGATTTGCATGGCATCTTCGGAGCGCCCGCTCCAGGAGGATGGAGCGCCCGCTCCAGTTCCAGAATTCAAGATGGATTTTGCGCAGCCGATATGGAGCGCCCGCTCCTTCCCTTTGGAGCGCTCGCTCCATGTTGCGTTTTTCATAATTAATTTCCTAGTTGGGATCAAACTCTTACCTTAGTATATATATGCCATTAGGGCACGAATTATGAACAAGCTTTTACCTTAGTTTTTCAGTTCTAAATACTTTAGCTTTAGTTTTTATTGCTTTCTTTTGTTCGAATCCGGATTCGTAGTTCGTTGCAGTTTAATTCAAGTTCTTCGTTCTTCGTTACTTTCGTAAGTTATTTTATTGCTTTCGTTTAATTGCTTTAATTACTTGCTTTAGTTTTAGATTCGATTTCTTTATTGCCTCGTTTAATTTCTTTAGTTTAATTCCGTTCGTTCGGTTTTCAAAGTCTAGTTTAGATTCGTTTTTCTTTCGTTTTCAATTCTCTCGTTTTCAAAGTTCTTAGAGTTAGATTTATTTATTTAATTTCCAGATTTTCAGATTTAGTTTAATTATGTCTAGATTCGTTTTCTTTTCTTTCGTTGCTTTCTTTATTGCTTTCCTTTCGATTTTTGCCTAGGTAGATTTATTGTTTTCTTTAGTTTAATTCTTAGATTAATTTCCAGCTTTCTAGATTAGATTTATTTACTTTGATTTATTACTTTGATTTATTTTCTTGCCTAGGATTTAAAACCAAAAACCCAAAAATTCTATTTACTTGCTTTCTTAGTTTTGGTTGTTTTTACTACACAGTTATTTGCCCTGTTAAGTTTTCCTTGAGATTCGACTTAGGTTTTTACTTACTAGTGCTACGATAGGATTTTGTTCTATTGCAAACACTTTTTAGTGAAACAACGTGGCCGATCACGTCTCCATGGATGCTCAATTTCAGCCACTGATCTCTCACTATAATCATCAAATTCATCCTCGTACTCTTCATTCTCTTGCACTAACTCAGGCTGGCGGCGTAGAGGTTGACGGCGTATTGGCTCACGGCGTACTTGCTCAGGTTGTCGCTCAGGCTGTCTACCGACAATTTCGAGGCGCTCGAACTGCTGCATCAACTTGCCAAATGTGTCGTCCATCTTCTCCTCTAGCACTCGGTTCCTCCTCTCAAAGTGAGCGGCCATGGCCTCAAAGTGAAACTTAGCATCCCAAGGAGTCTCAGGAGGATCACCGCCGGTCTTCCTAGAATGTTCGGAATCGTCTCCTCTGTTTGACATTGTACCTGCAAAACGAGCAAACGTAAAAGAAAACAAGTAACCTCACAAACCTCACTATCACTCGTGTATATCACTCAATACTCTCGTTTATGTCGCTCAATACCCTCGTGTATATCACTCAATACTCTCGTGTATATCACTCAATACTCTCGTGTTTATCACTCAATACACTCAGAATTGTAACATATATCTCTGAACCTCAAATCCACGGCAGAACTGATGATGACTCCTCCACCTTGAATCAAAGACTCGAACTTGAATTCCCAGAAATCACAGGTACGTATAAGACACAAAGTTACTGGATATCTGTGGGTATGGTTCACGGTTATGGGGAAAAAGGCACAAGGAATTTTGGACGGGGGTATAAGCTGTACTTCGTTATGAGCACTAATCCTACTCGAACTGACTTAGGACTGACCCTACACTACCCAATGCACCCAAATATCATAGAAGAGGAGCTGCCCAAACGGTATGTGGAAGAAACTTGAAAACTGAAAAACTGGAAAAATCCCTAAAAACTTCAGGGAGCGATTTGACCCTTTAAACGGCCTTTTTTTGCCAAAATAATGGACCGATTCCGACAACGTCGGAACCACTGTATAGATATTTTCGAGAGCTTTCCGAAAAGGTATTATAGAGCAAAATCGGAGTTCGTATGCAAAAGTTATGGCCGTTTTAGTGCTGGCCGACGAAAACTCAAGAAACGAAGATACAACGACTACCCCACACAAGAAACACCCAAGAAACAATATAGGAACACACTGTGACACACTAGGGCCTTCGATTTATCTATCTTTTTTCTTTTTCTTTTTTCTTTTTTTTTTTTCACCCTTTTTTTTTTTTTTAATCGAAACTGTTGCCCCCTAATATATCACGACACTTAATTGGATTGAACCACGATCAACAAAAGTCGACGTGGCTCTGATGCAAAAATTTATGATGTGATCACGCTATGCGGAAGCTACGGAAACGAAAACACACGCCAACTAGCAACTGATTCAACCCAATCCACGAAGGTGACAAACTCCCCGACTACGACTCTAGAATACACGAAATAGGTAAAAACAGAAACCTAAGCAGAACAACTCGGATTAAGCTCAAATTTTGACACGAAGTACAACCTAGGGTTAGGAACAAAATATTTAAAATTCAGCAAAATCGCACAGGTAGATTTCAGTTTGGCTCGGTGGACAGTTTCGGGTCGTTTTAGGGTTCCAAAACGAATCTGAAAATTAAACGAACGGGTTTCAGGCTTAGGGAAGGGGTACGGGACGGTGGGAATGATTTGTGATGATGTTTAGACGGTTTATGACGGCTGGAAACAAAAGAAACGAAATAAAGTGGTGAAATTTTCCAGAAACGAACCTCGAATCTACAGGGATTCGAAACGCGTCTGCACAGCAATCTTCGTGGCTCGATTAACCTGGATACTATGAGATATCACGAACGAATCGATTGAATTCAAGTTTGAGGTCGCCAAACAACAAACCCTACCAAGAACTTTCAGTTTGCGAGACAAGAGAATTTAGCGTGAAAGCTGTTTTTCATTCAATCAAGTCTATCTAATGTTAATTTTGAAAGTCACATAAATACTACCCTAATTCTGAAAAAGCTAGGGCCGAAATTACTAAGTAATTGGGCCTGAATAATCTCGAAAATTGATAATAAATAAAATACAAAGTTTAAGCCCAAACAAATATAATAAATCTGAAATAACGGGCTTGTCTTCCTTTCATCCTTGATGGGCCTCCGAATCTCCGTCCTCAACGCTTGATAAGTTCACCATCTTGTATTGACAAAATCCGACTCCATCATCCTCCAATTTGTGTTGAAGGTAGCACTGCAAATATCCTTGAAGTTTTTGAGCTCTCGATCTTGTCATTGGTCCATTAAGCTGCAAATCCGGATTCAACTCGCCAATGCTAGCTTCATTCTCATGATTCCCCCCCTGCTGAAAAGAATTCGTCCTCGAATTCAAGTCCTCCTCACCATCTCGATCATCTACAGGAAATGGAGACAAATCAGAAACATTGAAAGTTGATGAACACTTATACTCACCTGGAAGGTCAATTCGGTATGCATTATCATTGACACGTGCAACCACAGTAAATGGTCCTTCTCCACGAGGCATTAGCTTCGACTTCCTCAAGTTAGGAAAACGGCCCGGGCTGAAGTGAATCCAAACCTTATCACCTGGTTTGAACAGCACTTGCTTGCGATGGGTGTTTGCCTTTCTTGCGTTCTTGACACCTTGAAGCTCAATCCTCGCCTTGACTTTCTCATGCATCTCCCGAACCTGTTCAGCCCTACGAAAACCTTGCAAACTCGAAAGATGATCAGTAGGCAAAGGTAAAAGGTCTGTGGGAGTTAACGGATTAAATCCATAAACTACCTCAAATGGAGACATATGGGTAGAAGAATGCACAACCCGGTTATAAGCAAACTCAGCAAATGGAAGGCATTCTTCCCATAATTTCAAATTATTCTTAACAAGAGCACGTAGTAGAGTGCCTACTGTCCTATTAACTACCTCAGTCTGACCATCTGTTTGTGGATGACAAGCAGTAGAAATAACAGTTTGGTACCCAACTTTCCCCACAAAACACGCCAAAAATGCCCCAAAATTTTGGCATCCCAATCAGACACAATGGTTCTACGAACACCATGCAGACGGACTACTTCACAAAAGAATAAATTTGCAATGTTATGAGCATCATCAGTCTTTCTGCAAGCAATAAAATGAGACATCTTTGAAAACCTATCGACTACCACAAAAATAGAATCTTTACCAGACTTAGATCTAGGCAAACCCAAAATAAAGTCCATCGAAATGTCTACCCACGGAGCAGTAGGTGCCGGCAAAGGGGTATACAAACCAAATGGACTAGACGTAGATTTAGCCTTCCTACAAGTAATACATCTAGCACAGATTCTCTCTACATCTCTCTTCATGCGAGGCCAATAAAAATGTTCATGCAAGAGGTCCAATGTCTTAGTAACACCAAAATGACCCATAAGACCCCCCGCATGCGACTCCAAAACAAACAACTCTCGCATAGAACAATCAGGAACACATAACTTCGAACCCCTAAACAAGAATCCCTCAGACACATAGTACGAGTCAACAACCTTAGATTTTCCATTACACGATGCAAAAATAGGTCCAAAGAATGGATCATTCTTATAAAAACTCTTGATATGCTCAAGACCTAAACTTTGTGCATGCATAACCGAAATCAGTACATACCTGCGAGAGAGTGCATCAGCAACCACATTCTCTTCTCCTTTCTTGTACTTGATCACATAGGGAAACGACTCTATAAACTCCACCCATCGAGCATGGCACGAGTTCAAGCTTTCCTGACCCTTCAGATGCTTCAGCGATTCGTGATCAGTGTGAATCACAAACTCCTTCGGCCTCAGGTAGTGTTGCCAAGTCTCCAAAGACCTCTTCAGTGCATACAACTCCTTGTCATAAGTTGAGTATCTCAGGGCTGCACCATTCAACTTCTCGCTGAAATAAGCAACGGGCTTCCTATCCTGCATCAAAACAGCACCAATGCCTATACCAGAGGCATCACACTCAATCTCGAACATTTTGTTAAAATCAGGCAAAACCAACACAGGAGCATTACATAATTTCGACTTCAGCAAGTTAAAAGCATGCTCTTGGGCTTTGCCCCACTTAAACTTCCTATCTTTCCTAGTCAATTCAGTCAAAGGAGCTGCTATAGTGGAAAAATTACGCACAAAACGACGATAAAAGCCCGCTAAACCATGAAAAGACCGAACATCAGCACACAACTTAGGCGTTGGCCACTCCTCTATGGCTTTCACCTTAGTCCTATCAACTTCAACCCCACGACTACTAACAACAAAGCCAAGAAATATAACCTCATCCGTACAAAAGGAACACTTAGACAAATTAGCATATAATTTCGCATCACGCAGCAACACAAACACATGCCTAAGGTGTCTAACATACTCTTCAACACTCATGCTATAGACAAGGATATCATCAAAATAGACCACTACATATTTCCCTATGACTTCACGCAGAACATGGTTCATTAGACGCATAAACGTACTAGGAGCGTTTGTAAGGCCAAAAGGCATCACAAGCCATTCATACAATCCATGCTTCGTTTTGAACGCAGTTTTCCACTCATCTCCCTCATTCATTCTCACTTGAAAATAACCAGAACGTAAATCAATTTTTGAAAAGACATACGCTCCAGATAATTCATCTAACATATCATCTAATCGAGGGATAGGGAAACGATACTTCACCGTTATCTTGTTGATAGCTCGGCAATCCATGCACATGCGCCACTCATTGTTCTTCTTTGGTACGAGGATTACGGGCACTGCACACGGTGACAAGCTCTCTCTAATCTGCTTCTTCTCCAGTAACTCCCTGACCTGACGGTCAATCTCCTTTGTCTCCTCGGGACTGGTGCGGTAAGCTGGTCTGTTCGGAAGGACTGCTCCCGGCTGAAAATCGATCTGGTGCTCAATTCCCCGAATTGGTGGTAGACCACTTGGTATCTCATATGGGAAGACATCTGTGAACTCCTCCATCAATGGCTGCAAAACAGGAGGAATAACAACATCAGAAGTATCATAAGCCTTAAAATTAACCAGAACGACAGCATTACCTGCTTTGACAATTTTCTGAGCTCCCTTTATACTGATGAACAGGTTTCGGTTCACCGCTTCAGAACTGCTCTCACTTGAAGTGGAAGAAGTGGTAACATGGGCAGCTTTAGCCTTAGAAAGGCCCTTGGTGCCCTTAGTACTCTGAGATTCCACAGTGGCCTGTCCCGATGGGATGGGTCGCTTGCCCTCTGCACGTTTCTCCTTCTCTTCTTTGAACTTCTCCTGCATCCGTTTCTGATCTTCAATCACATCATTAGGCGCTAAAGGCCACAATCTGGTGGTGCGTCCCTCTCGAGTCACGACATAAGTGTTGGCGAATCCATCATGTATTGCTTTCCTATCGAACTGCCAAGGACGGCCAAGCAAAATATGTGCCGCTTCCATAGGGATGACGTCACACAAAACAGTGTCAGTAAAACGACCAATTGAAAAGGTGACAGGTACCTGATATCCGACACGAATCTCGCCTCTGTCTGTCAACCATTGCAATCGGTACGGTTTTGGATGCTTTTGTGGGACCAACTCCAACTTCCGAACTGCATACTGACTGATGGCGTTTACAACGCTACCACTATCAATGATGAGCGAACACACCTTATCCTGAATCGAACAGCATGAGTAAAAGATGTTCTCCCGCTGATCATTCTGCTCTTCGTCTCGAATAATGCTCAAAGCTCGGATCGAAACAAGGCTGACGTTAGCTGGCTTTGGCTGCTCATCCTCCACATCAATTGCACTAAAGAGAGTGCTGACTAGGGGCTGCTCTAAGAACTAATCGGCATCCGTTGCATCTTTTCCTTCATCAACTTCCTCTTCACTAGCAGATTCTAACTCATTCTGCTCGGTGATGAATAAAACTCTGCGGTTGGGACACTGAGCTTGAAAGTGTCCCCATCCTTTGCACTTGTGACACTGAACGTCACGTACTCTTCCTGGAGTGCTGCTACTCGAAGGCTGACCTGAGGGTGCAGGTCGAGTCGGAGCATTCCGATTCGGTGCCGGTGGAGCAGTCTGCTCAGAACGGCGAACGGGCTGCGTGGACTGACCTTGAGGACGTGTAGGGGCTGTCCTCGACACAGATGCACTCGGTGTAGGCGCATCACCTCCTCGGGCCCAAGAATTCCGTGATGGGGTCGAAAAGGCAGACCGTCTACGTCCATCTCTAAGTTGTCGTTCCACAATTGAGGCATAGTTTATCATAGCCTCAATACTGGCGAAGTCCCTCAACTCTACTTCACAAGCTATGTCTGGGTTCATTCCCTCAACATATCGATTGATTGTGGCAATCAATGTCTCTTCCTTGCCAACCCTGTTCATAGCTGTCTCAAGCTCCTTATGGTACTTCTCAATCGAACGAGTTCCCTGCTTGATTCTGTTCAATTTCTTCTCAAGCTCTCGTTCATAGTGTACCGGAATGAAACGTCCTCTCATGACGTCCTTCATCTCCTGCCACGTGTCTATAGGTGGGTATCTGTCACGGCGCCTCCTCTCTTGCTGATTCTCCCACCATGAGGCTGCATATCCTCTAAACTCCAACGATGCAAGCTGAACCTTTTTTAACTCCGGAAAGTCATAGCACTCAAAGATCTTGTCGACTTTCCTCTCTCAATCGAGGTACACGTCAGGTTCATGTAACCCCTCAAATTCAGGAATGCTTGTCTTGATGTTATTCATCAAGCTATCTGCCCCTCCATGTCGGTTGTGATTGGCACGAAAAGTACGCCTCGGAGGTGGACGTGGCCGATCACGTCTCCATGGATGCTCAATTTCAGCCACTGATCTCTCACTATAATCATCAAATTCATCCTCGTACTCTTCATTCTCTTGCACTAACTCAGGCTGGCGGCGTAGAGGTTGACGGCGTATTGGCTCACGGCGTACTTGCTCAGGTTGTCGCTCAGGCTGTCTACCGACAATTTTGAGGCGCTCGAACTGCTGCATCAACTTGCCAAATGTGTCGTCCATCTTCTCCTCTAGCACTCGGTTCCTCCTCTCAAAGTGAGCGGCCATGGCCTCAAAGTGAAACTTAGCATCCCAAGGAGTCTCAGGAGGATCACCGCCGGTCTTCCTAGAATGTTCGGAATCGTCTCCTCTGTTTGACATTGTACCTGCAAAACGAGCAAACGTAAAAGAAAACAAGTAACCTCACAAACCTCACTATCACTCGTGTATATCACTCAATACTCTCGTGTATGTCGCTCAATACCCTCGTGTACATCACTCAATACTCTCGTGTATATCACTCAATACTCTCGTGTTTATCACTCAATACACTCAGAATTGTAACATATATCTCTAAACCTCAAATCCACGGCAGAACTGATGATGACTCCTCCACCTTGAATCAAAGACTCGAACTTGAATTCCCAGAAATCACAGGTACGTATAAGACACAAAGTTACTGGATATCTGTGGGTATGGTTCACGGTTATGGGGAAAAAGGCACAAGGAATTTTGGACGGGGTATAAGCTATACTTCGTTATGAGCACTAATCCTACTCGAACTGACCTAGGACTGACCCTACACTACCCAATGCACCCAAATATCATAGAAGAGGAGCTGCCCAAACGGTATGTGGAAGAAACTTGAAAACTGAAAAACTGGAAAAATCCCTAAAAACTTCAGGCAGCGATTTGACCCTTTAAATGGCCTTTTTTTGCCAAAATAATGGACTGATTCCGACAAGATCGGAACCACCGTATAGATCTTTTTGAGAGCTTTCCGAAAAGGTATTATAGAGCAAAATAGGAGTTCGTATGCAAAAGTTATGGCCGTTTTAGTGCTGGCCGACGAAAACTCAAGAAACGAAGATACAACGACTACCCCACGCAAGAAACACCCAAGAAACAATATAGGAACACACTGTGACACACTAGGGCCTTCGATTTATCTATCTTTTTTTTTTTTTTTCTTTTTTTTTTTTTTTCACCCTTTTTTTTTTTTAATCGAAACTGTTGCCCCCTAATATATCACGACACTTAATTGGATTGAACCACGATCAACAAAAGTCGACGTGGCTCTGATGCCAAAATTTATGATGTGATCACGCTATGCGGAAGCTACGGAAACGAAAACACACGCCAACTAGCAACTGATTCAACCCAATCCACGAAGGTGACAAACTCCCCGACTACGACTCTAGAATACACGAAATAGGTAAAAACATAAACCTAAGCAGAACAACTAGGATTAAGCTCAAATTTTGACACGAAGTACAACCTAGGGTTAAGAACAAAATATCCAAAATTCAGCAAAATCGCACGGGTAGATTTCAGTTTGGCTCGGTGGACAGTTTCGGGTCGTTTTAGGGTTCCAAAACGAATCTGAAAATTAAACAAACGGGTTTCAGGCTTAGGGAAGGGGTAGGGGACGGTGGGAATGATTTTTGATGATGTTTAGACGGTTTATGATGGCTGGAAACAAAAGAAACGAAATAAAGTGGTGAAAATTACCAAAAACGAACCTCGAATCTACAGGGATTCGAAACGCGTCTGCACAGCAATCTTCGTGGCTCGATTAACCCGGATACTACGAGATATCACGAACGAATCGATTGAATTCAAGTTTGAGGTTGCCAAACAACAAACCCTACCAAGAACTTTCAGTTTGCGAGACAAGAGAATTTAGCGTGAAAGCTGTTTTTCATTCAATCAAGTCTATCTAATGTTAATTTTGAAAGTCACATAAATACTATCCTAATTCTGAAAAAGCTAGGGCCGAAATTACTAAGTAATTGGGCCTGAATAATCTCGAAAATTCATAATAAATAAAATACAAAGTTTAAGCCCAAACAAATATAATAAATCTGAAATAACGGGCTTGTCTTCCTTTCATCCTTGATGGGCCTCCGAATCTCCGTCCTCAACGCTTGATAAGTTCACCATCTTGTATTGACAAAATCCGACTCCATCATCCTCCAATTTGTGTTGAAGGTAGCACTGCAAATATCCTTGAAGTTTTTGAGCTCTCGATCTTGTCATTGGTCCATTAAGCTGCAAATCCGGATTCAACTCGCCAATGCTAGCTTCATTCTCATCATTCCCCCCATGCTGAAAAGAATTCGTCCTCGAATTCAAGTCCTCCTCACCATCTCGATCATCTACAGGAAATGGAGACAAATCAGAAACATTGAAAGTTGATGAACACTTATACTCACCTGGAAGGTCAATTCAGTATGCATTATCATTGACACGTGCAACCACAGTAAATGGTCCATCTCCACGAGGCATTAGCTTCGACTTCCTCAAGTTAGGAAAACGGCCCGGGCTAAAGTGAATCCAAACCTTATCACCTGGTTTGAACAGCACTTGCTTGCGATGGGTGTTTGCCTTTCTTGCGTTCTTGACACCTTGAAGCTCAATCCTCGCCTTGACTTTCTCATGCATCTCCCGAACCTGTTCAGCCCTACGAAAACCTTGCAAACTCGAAAGATGATCAGTAGGCAAAGGTAAAAGGTCCGTGGGAGTTAACGGATTAAATCCATAAACTTCCTCAAATGGAGACATATGGGTAGAAGAATGCACAACCCGGTTATAAGCAAACTCAGCAAATGGAAGGCATTCTTCCCATGATTTCAAATTATTCTTAACAAGAGCACGTAGTAGAGTGCCTACTGTCCTATTAACTACCTCAGTCTGACCATCTGTTTGTGGATGACAAGCAGTAGAAAATAACAGTTTGGTACCCAACTTTCCCCACAAAACACGCCAAAAATGCCCCAAAATTTTGGCATCCCTATCAGACACAATGGTTCTAGGAACACCATGCAGACGGACTACTTCACAAAAGAATAAATTTGCAATGTTATGAGCATCATCAGTCTTTCTGCAAGCAATAAAATGAGACATCTTTGAAAACCTATCGACTACCACAAAAATAGAATCTTTACCAGACTTAGATCTAGGCAAACCCAAAATAAAGTCCATCGAAATGTCTACCCACGGAGCAGTAGGTGCCGACAAAGGGGTATACAAACCAAATGGACTAGACGTAGATTTAGCCTTCCTACAAGTAATACATCTAGCACAGATTCTCTCTACATCTCTCTTCATGCGAGGCCAATAAAAATGTTCATGCAAGAGGTCCAATGTCTTAGTAACACCAAAATGACCCATAAGACCCCCCGCATGCGACTCCAAAACAAACAACTCTCGCATAGAACAATCAGGAACACATAACTTCGAACCCCTAAACAAGAATCCCTCAGACACATAGTACGAGTCAACAGCCTTAGATTTTCCATTACACGATGCAAAAATAGGTCCAAAGAATGGATCATTCTTATAAAAACTCTTGATATGCTCAAGACCTAAACTTTGTGCATGCATAACCGAAATCAGTACATACCTGCGAGAGAGTGCATCAGCAACCACATTCTCTTCTCCTTTCTTGTACTTGATCACATAGGGAAACGACTCTATAAACTCCACCCATCGAGCATGGCGCGAGTTCAAGCTTTGCTGACCCTTCAGATGCTTCAGCGATTCGTGATCAGTGTGAATCACAAACTCCTTCGGCCTCAGGTAGTGTTGCCAAGTCTCCAAAGACCTCTTCAGTGCATACAACTCCTTGTCATAAGTTGAGTATCTCAGGGCTGCACCATTCAACTTCTCGCTGAAATAAGCAACGGGCTTCCTATCCTGCATCAAAACAGCACCAATGCCTATACCAGAGGCATCACACTCAATCTCGAACATTTTGTTAAAACCAGGCAAAACCAACACAGGAGCATTACATAATTTCGACTTCAGCAAGTTAAAAGCATGCTCTTGGGCTTTGCCCCACTCAAACTTCCTATCTTTCCTAGTCAATTCAGTCAAAGGGGCTGCTATAGTGGAAAAATCACGCACAAAACGACGATAAAAGCCCGCTAAACCATGAAAAGACCGAACATCAGCACACGACTTAGGCGTTGGCCACTCCTCTATGGCTTTCACCTTAGTCCTATCAACTTCAACCCCACGACTACTAACAACAAAGCCAAGAAATATAACCTCATCCATACAAAAGGAACACTTAGACAAATTAGCATATAATTTCGCATCACGCAACAACACAAACACATGCCTAAGGTGTCTAACATGCTCTTCAACACTCGTGCTATAGACAAGGATATCATCAAAATAGACCACTACATATTTCCCTATGACTTCACGCAGAACATGGTTCATTAGACGCATAAACGTACTAGGAGCGTTTGTAAGGCCAAAAGGCATCACAAGCCATTCATACAATCCATGCTTCGTTTTGAACGCAGTTTTCCACTCATCTCCCTCATTCATTCTCACTTGAAAATAACCAGAACGTAAATCAATTTTTGAAAAGACATACGCTCCAGATAATTCATCTAACATATCATCTAATCGAGGGATAGGGAAACGATACTTCACCGTTATCTTGTTGATAGCTCGGCAATCCATGCACATGCGCCACTCATTGTTCTTCTTTGGTACGAGGATTACGGGCACTGCACACGGTGACAAGCTCTCTCTAATCTGCTTCTTCTCCAGTAACTCCCTGACCTGACGGTCAATCTCCTTTGTCTCCTCGGGACTGGTGCGGTAAGCTGGTCTGTTCGGAAGGACTGCTCCCGGCTGAAAATCGATCTGGTGCTCAATTCCCCGAATTGGTGGTAGACCACTTGGTATCTCATCTGGGAAGACATCTGTGAACTCCTCCATCAATGGCTGCAAAACAGGAGGAATAACAACATCAGAAGTATCATAAGCCTTAAAATTAACCAGAACGACAGCATTACCTGCTTTGACAATTTTCTGAGCTCCCTTTATACTGATGAACAGGTTTCGGTTCACCGCTTCAGAACTGCTCTCACTTGAAGTGGAAGAAGTGGTAACATGGGCAGCTTTAGCCTTAGAAAGGCCCTTGGTGCCCTTAGTACTCTGAGATTCCACAGTGGCCTGTCCCGATGGGATGGGTCGCTTGCCCTCTGCACGTTTCTCCTTCTCTTCTTTGAACTTCTCCTGCATCCGTTTCTGATCTTCAATCACATCATTAGGCGCTAAAGGCCACAATCTGGTGGTGCGTCCCTCTCGAGTCACGACATAAGTGTTGGCGAATCCATCATGTATTGCTTTCCTATCGAACTGCCAAGGACGACCAAGCAAAATATGTGCCGCCTCCATAGGGATGACGTCACACAAAAGAGTGTCAGTAAAACGACCAATTGAAAAGGTGACAGGTACCTGATATCCGACACGAATCTCGCCTCTGTCTGTCAACCATTGCAATCGGTACGGTTTTGGATGCTTTTGTGGGACCAACTCCAACTTCCCAACTGCATACTGACTGATGGCGTTTACAACGCTACCACTATCAATGATGAGCGAACACACCTTATCCTGAATCGAACAGCGTGAGTAAAAGATGTTCTCCCGCTGATCATTTTGCTCTTCGTCTCGAATAATGCTCAAAGCTCGGATCGAAACAAGGCTGACGTTAGCTGGCTTTGGCTGCTCATCCTCAACATCAATTGCACTAAAGAGAGTGCTGACTAGGGGCTGCTCTAAGAACTGATCGGCATCCGTTGCATCTTTTCCTTCATCAACTTCCTCTTCACTAGCTGATTCTAACTCATTCTGCTCGGTGATGAATAAAACTCTGCGGTTGGGACACTGAGCTTGAAAGTGTCCCTATCCTTTGCACTTGTGACACTGAACGTCACGTGCTCTTCCTGGAGTGCTGCTACTCGAAGGCTGACCTGAGGGTGCAGGTCGAGTCGGAGCATTCCGATTCGGTGCCGGTGGAGCAGTCTGCTCAGAACGGCGAACGGGCTGTGTGGACTGACCTTGAGGACGTGTAGGGGCTGTCCTCGACACAGATGCACTCGGTGTAGGCGCATCACCTCCTCGGGCCCAAGAATTCCGTGATGGGGTCGAAAAGGCAGACCGTCTACATCCATCTCTAAGCTGCCGTTCCACAATTGAGGCATAGTTTATCATAGCCTCAATACTGGCGAAGTCCCTCAACTCTACTTCACAAGCTATGTCTGGGTTCATTCCCTCAACATATCGGTTGATTGTGGCAATCAATGTCTCTTCCTTGCCAACCCTGTTCATAGCTATCTCAAGCTCCATATGGTACTCCTCAATCGAACGAGTTCCCTGCTTGATTCTGTTCAATTTCTTCTCAAGCTCTCGTTCATAGTGTACCGGAATGAAACGTCCTCTCATGACGTCCTTCATCTCCTGCCACGTGTCTATAGGTGGGTATCTGTCACGGCGCCTCCTCTCTTGCTGATTCTCCCACCATGAGGCTGCATATCCTCTAAACTCCAACGATGCAAGCTGAACCTTTTTCAACTCCGGAAAGTCATAGCACTCAAAGATCTTGTCGACTTTCCTCTCCCAATCGAGGTACATGTCAGGTTCATGTAACCCCTCAAATTCAGGAATGCTTGTCTTGATGTTATTCATCAAGTTATCTGCCCCTCCATGTCGGTTGTGATTGGCACGAAAAGTACGCCTCGGAGGTGGACGTGGCCGATCACGTCTCCATGGATGCTCAATTTCAGCCACTGATCTCTCACTATAATCATCAAATTCATCCTCGTACTCTTCATTCTCTTGCACTAACTCAGGCTGGCGGCGTAGAGGTTGACGGCGTATTGGCTCACGGCGTACTTGCTCAGGTTGTCGCTCAGGCTGTCTACCAACAATTTCGAGGCGCTCGAACTGCTGCATCAACTTGCCAAATGTGTCGTCCATCTTCTCCTCTACCACTCGGTTCCTCCTCTCAAAGTGAGCGGCCATGGCCTCAAAGTGAAACTTAGCATCCCAAGGAGTCTCAGGAGGATCACCGCCGGTCTTCCTAGAATGTTCGGAATCGTCTCCTCTGTTTGACATTGTACCTGCAAAACGAGCAAACGTAAAAGAAAACAAGTAACCTCACAAACCTCACTATCACTCGTGTATATCACTCAATACTCTCGTGTATGTCGCTCAATACCCTCGTGTATATCACTCAATACTCTCGTGTATATCACTCAATACTCTCGTGTTTATCACTCAATACACTCAGAATTGTAACATATATCTCTAAACCTCAAATCCACGACAGAACTGATGATGACTCCTCCACCTTGAATCAAAGACTCGAACTTGAATTCCCAGAAATCACAGGTTCGTATAAGACACAAAGTTACTGGATATCTGTGGGTATGGTTCACGGTTATGGGGAAAAAGGCACAAGGAATTTTGGACGGGGGTATAAGCTGTACTTCGTTATGAGCACTAATCCTACTCGAACTGACTTAGGACTGACCCTACACTACCCAATGCACCCAAATATCATAGAAGAGGAGCTGCCCAAACGGTATGTGGAAGAAACTTGAAAACTGAAAAACTGGAAAAATCCCTAAAAACTTCAGGGAGCGATTTGACCCTTTAAACGGCCTTTTTTTGCCAAAATAATGGACCGATTCCGAAATAGTCGGAACAACCGTATAGATCTTTTCGAGAGCTTTCCGAAAAGGTATTATAGAGCAAAATCGGAGTTCGTATGCAAAAGTTATGGCCGTTTTAGTGCTGGCCGACGAAAACTCAAGAAACGAAGATACAACGACTACCCCACGCAAGAAACACCCAAGAAACAATATAGGAACACACTGTGACACACTAGGGCCTTCGATTTATCTATCTTTTTTTTTTTTTTTTTTTTTCCCACCCTTTTTTTTTTTTTTTAATCGAAACTGTTGCCCCCTAATATATCACGACACTTAATTGGATTGAACCACGATCAACAAAAGTCGACGTGGCTCTGATGCCAAAATTTATGATGTGATCACGCTATGCGGAAGCTATGGAAACGAAAACACACGCCAACTAGCAACTGATTCAACCCAATCCACGAAGGTGACAAACTCCCCGACTACGACTCTAGAATACACGAAATAGGTAAAAATATAAACCTAAGCAGAACAACTCGGATTAAGCTCAAAATTTGACACGAAGTACAACCTAGGGTTAGGAACAAAATATCCAAAATTCAGCAAAATCGCACGGGTAGATTTCAGTTTGGCTCGGTGGACAGTTTCGGGTCGTTTTAGGGTTCCAAAACGAATCTGAAAATTAAACGAACGGGTTTCAGGCTTAGGGAAGGGGTACGGGACGGTGGGAATGATTTGTGATGATGTTTAGACGGTTTATGACGGCTGGAAACAAAAGAAACGAAATAAAGTGGTGAAAATTACTAGAAACGAACCTCGAATCTACAGGGATTCGAAACGCGTCTGCACAGCAATCTTCGTGGCTCGATTAACCCGGATACTACGAGATATCACGAACGAATCGATTGAATTCAAGTTTGAGGTCGCCAAACAACAAACCCTACCAAGAACTTTCAGTTTGCGAGACAAGAGAATTTAGCGTGAAAGCTGTTTTTCATTCAATCAAGTCTATCTAATGTTAATTTTGAAAGTCACATAAATACTACCCTAATTCTGAAAAAGCTAGGGCCGAAATTACTAAGTAATTGGGCCTGAATAATCTCGAAAATTCATAATAAATAAAATACAAAGTTTAAGCCCAAACAAATATAATAAATCTGAAATAACGGGCTTGTCTTCCTTTCATCCTTGATGGGCCTCCGAATCTCCGTCCTCAACGCTTGATAAGTTCACCATCTTGTATTGACAAAATCCGACTCCATCATCCTCCAATTTGTGTTGAAGGTAGCACTGCAAATATCCTTGAAGTTTTTGAGCTCTCGATCTTGTCATTGGTCCATTAAGCTGCAAATCCGGATTCAACTCGCCAATGCTAGCTTCATTCTCATCATCAAGCAACGAGCAAGGATGTGAGTGTCTCTCACTGTTGTTTTTCTCTTTAACTTTTGAATTAATATTGTTGTGGTGTAAGCGTCCTGAAATGTTATGGGCATAAAAATATTGCAGCATGTTTACTTGGGAGGATGCATGCCTATTACGAGGGAAACCATTACCGAGATAAGGATGGATTAAATTCAACAGCATGTAGCCTGAATGAAGGTCCTTATTCACATGATCCTTTGGGATTAGTTGTTGCAAAGATGTCATATCAAGTGTATTCTCTTGGAGAAGGGTATGAGACTTACTGTTTTCTGTTTCTATTCTCTCTTTTGCTTGTCAAATTACTTCTCTAAATAGAATTTAAGGTAAGCACAGTTGATCTTTGGTCACACACATGATCTTTGGTGTCCTTATTTGCTAAAGGTGAATTCTACAGAAGTCATGGTTTTATCAACATCTGTGTGTAAGTCTGTGAATTTGTGTAAAGGTATATAAATATATATCAATATATATCCTTATTCGCTTTAATATCTTTTGGCCAATCAGGGTTGTCGGGCATGTGGCAGTTTCTGGGAAGCATTCATGGATATTTTTAGATCAGCATCTTGTTGATTCCTCATTCTCATCCGAGGTGTATAGTAAAGGTTTAATATTAATGAATTAGAAGATGAAACTTTTATTTGCATGCTCTTTGTCCCATTGGTTATCGTATACAAATGAATTGATTTTTTTAGTGACATAACTTCACTTGAATCATAGAGATATTTTTAGATTATCTTTAGGTCTAACTATCATTATATTGTTTTAGGAAAAGAAGTGCGTTTTCTTTACTGAAACATGTTCAGTTTTCTTGCCATTCTTTCTAATGGGACCTTTTCTTGTCCAGTATTATGGAGCATGGAGATCTCAGTTTTCAGCTGGCATTAAGGTGAATTCATATCCTATTTCTTTTTATTAAGAGCACTTGTTACTATAACCTTTTACTGCAACTATGGCCCGTTGTTACTGTGGCCTTTCGAGTAGAATGGTAATCAATAGTTGCAATGCCATGTGCAATAATCATCAAGGAACAATACGACATATGCAACCAAAATTAGTTTATATATTTATCCTGTTTAAAGAAGTGTATATTTGCACATGGGCGTAGTAGTGTTTTCCACGTGTTGCAGCTATAGCAAAGTTTCATGGCTAAATAATTGAACTTGGGTTTATAATAGATTGTCAAACTGAAAGTTTGGTTTGGATTGATGCAGGCTAACCTAATGGTCAGCTCTACCAATTAGTTGACTTAGAAATTCTAGCTATATATCTCCTGATTTGATTAACCATGGATATAAATACATCTTGATTGTGGCAACTTTTAACCAAACAAAGAAAATCTGTTTACATATTTTTCTTATTTAAATGTTATGACTTTCAATTTCCCTATCTGTTGATGGATGGACATGTTGTTTACATATTTTTCTTATTTAAATGTTATGACTTTCAATTTCCCTATCTGTTGATGGATGGACATGCCATTGTAATACTGTATATGTTTTCATAATAAACATAGTGCTAATGTGAGAGTGTTCCATTGTGTAGTGGAGTACTTTTTTTAGAATTTGTCAAACGCTTATCTATGTAGGATTGATGCAGAAGTGAAGTTTAAGAGAGCAAATTAAAGACGAGGAAATGAAGATGGAGAAGGTAGAGGCATGGGAGTGGTTACTTCACGACTTAGACACATATTGATCTTGTAATGTCATTATTTAGAATTTTTGGATGGTATAGACAATGTTGGGATATCTTTTTATATTTTTTGAGAAATAAAATGAAGAAATTTGTGTTTTGGTATACATTACAGTGTACAATACAATTATTTAATCTCCAAAAGCGTTATCTATATAATGTATAAACCGAAATCTTTGGATACAAATTTTTAACACATGAAAACTTATAGATAACGGTTTGAAAGTGTAATGTAAAAGTACTATATATTACGATTATCTACTGTTATCTATGAACTTTCAAAGCGTTATGAATAAGTCACATAGATTACACTAAAACATCGTAATGTATGAGCGTGACTATAGATTACACCCAGTTCTATAACGCTTTTTCTGGTACATAGATAACTCAAATTTTGAGTTATCTATGAGCGTTTTTCTTGTAGTGATGTGTCATTTGATTATGCACCAAAATTCAAAGATGAGCGGGAGTACATGTCTCGAGTTCCATACTCGAATGCAGTAGTGAGTCTGATGTACGCTATGGTCTGTACTAGGCCAGATGTCGCACATGATGTTAGTGTTGTCAACAGGTTCATGGGACAACCTGGAAAGGAGCATTGGCAGGCTGTGAAGATGATTTTTTGCTACCTGAGAGGTACGCCTGATGTTGGTCTCGTTTATGGAGGTGATACTCATTGTTCTGTAACTGGCTATTCTGATTCTGATTATGCTGGAGATGTTGACACTAGAAGATCTATGACTGGTTATTGTTTCACTCTTGGTGATTCTGTTGTAAATTGGAAGACAACTTTGTAGGCTGCAGTTACTCTTTCTACGACTGAGGCAGAATATATGGTATTGACAAAGGCTGCTAAAGAGGAATTTGGTTGAAAGGGCTAGTTGGTGATCTTGGTCTACATCAAGAGCAAGCTGTTGTGTTTTGTGATAGCTTGAGTGCTATCTGTTTAGCCAAGGACCAGGTCCATCACGAGAGGGCCAAACATATTGATGTGAGGTATCATTTTCTGAGGGATGAGAAGAGAAACAAGGTGATGAAAGTAGGTACTGCTGATAATCCTGCTGATATTTTCACCAAGCCGGTCCCGCATAGCAAGTTTCGACATTGTTTGGACTTGCTCAACGTCTGTAGCTGTTAGTTGCCCAAGGAGGGCAAATCCGAGGCAGAATAGGAGAAGTTTGTTCTGGCAAGTCTGTTCTGGCATTGTAATGATGCATCTGCAAAGAGGATTCAAGTCAAGGTGGAGATTTGTTAGTATGCCTTGAATCAGTTGCCCCTTTGCAGAGCTGAGTGGGGGTCTCACCCCGACCCGACGCTATGGGCTGTTTAGTTGGGCCTAATCGACGTATTGAGCCTAGCCCGTCTGATGTACTCTATTTATATAGAAATAGGTCACAACACTCAGTAATCTGTAAGCGGTCATAATACAAATCTATTCTCCGTTTTCTGCCCGTGGACGTAGCCAACACAACGTTGGTGAACCACGTAAATCTGTCTCTTCACATTTTCTGTTTGTTCGATTACTCAATTATCTTATTTTGTCACAACAAACCTGGCTTTAATACCATTTGTTATGGACCGACGGATAAGTTACCGAACCACATTAGTATGATATTGTCCGCTTTGGGTCTAAGCTCGCACGGTTTTACTCTTGGGCTCCTACCCAAAAGGTCTCAAACTAATGCATGGGTATTCTGCTTTATATATAAGATCCGTCCACCTTATATTTCCGATCTGGGAAGTGTTGTTTGTCACAACAATCGTTCTTTGCTACGTCTTTAAATGATAATCAATCCTTCCTGGATTGTCTTTTGCAACTTGTATAATACTTGAGCCGCTCGGCTTCTTAGTTTCTCTTGAATTCCTTTGGTATATATATCCATTGCTCAAGTTTATTATCCAGTCGCTCTACCTTTTCCTCCGATAATAAGTCATGATTATTCAATTCCCCCTTCTTTCCTGCTTCTTTATTTCAACCGATAGTCACGCTCCGACTGAGTCGTCCTTCGAGAAGAGTTGGCGTGACAATTCAATAGAGTCTATTATAATAATAAAGTGAAACAACATAAATAAGACAAAGGAGTAATAAACATCCACCACGAAAGGTTCCATGCTAGATAAAGTGCAAAATTCACTCCATATAGGAGAGTGACATGTATCATTTTAAAATAATAGTAGAAGGAGCTAGGCCTGCTAGTTTGCAAACTTTTTTTTTTTTTTATTAACTAAAAAGTAAATGTGCAATTTAGTCATGTAATTACGATTTTTATGATTGGATGTGCACATTTTAATTTAGTTCTTTTTAATTATGTATTTTAAATTAATTCTTGAGATTACTCGTATGTTAACTGAATTGACATTTGTGTATAATATTGGGATTGACGGAGTAATATTAATGTTGTTGTTATAGAGGTAGAATCTACAATCACGGTTGTCCGGATGATTCAGTTGATTAGGGCACTAGCAACCTGTAACCAACACAAAGGACACGTTAGAGCCCTACGAAGAACACCGGAGGGGGTGTCAGCCGTAGGACCTCCGACGCTCAAGTTAGTACGGTATTCAGATAATGAAGAACACCGGAGGGGGTGTCAGCCGTAGGACCTCCGACGCTCAAGTTAGTACGGTATTCAGATAATCGAATGTAAAAATAAATGAAAACGAAAGTAAATAATAAAGCAATTGTGGTGGTCGCGGACGACTAAGAGCATTCGGCAGGCAAAAGGGGGTGACAAGAAGTAACGCTTGAGGGAGGATTGACGGCGCAGGAAGCTTGTTCGGCTTAATCCGACGGCGGAGGCCTTCATGATCATGCAAAGTGCGCGAGAGAAGTTGAGAGCGTAGTGGAGAGTGTGAGCGTGAAATAGATCGTGCCTGACTCGACCTAGTCAGTTGGTATTTATACGACGGCCTTCCCTTAGGGTTTCGCTCATGGGCCTTATCAGTTCGTGTCCATTTCCCTCAATCCGTTCTGACTTCCGCGGCCAAGTTAACATACTCTGACTCGGTCTTTGATTTAAATGATAAGTCACACGCATTGACCGTGTTGACCGTTGTGGCTGACGTAACTGGATAGGCTCTAGGGCTTAAGTAATTGAATTGGGCCTGAATGTCTTTTCTATTGGGCCGTTTCGACCGTCCAACCTGGTCCGTTAAGACCGTTGGGCCATTTAATTTGGGCTTACAAATGTTGCCCGCTACAATTATTATTATTATTAGAGTGGGAAAATGAAATGCCTATTTTGCAAATAAAAACATAAAATTATCACAACAATAAGAATACAAAAAATATACCCAACAATTCAATTATGGGACAAAAATATTCCTAGGGTTTCCTACCTTCAACTCACACATTCTTCTTCTTCTTTTTCTCTCACCCTCGCCCTCGCCCTCAATCTGAGATTTCTTTTTCCCTTCTTCTTCTTGTGTCTACCTCTCTCTCACCTATTCTCTCTCTCTCTCTCCTCTCCACTTTATATATTTATTAAATTTATTATCGATTTTGGAGTGTGAAATCTCTTTATATATATTTTTGAAAGAGAATCCAACAAAATCTATAAACTATTAAAATCCATGAACTGTTGAATACCTACATAATTTTTAAGACTTTAAAAGGTCTGAATTGAATACTTCAAGATTTTTAAGGACTTTATAAATTCTAAATTGAATACTTACAGATTTCTAAAATCTATAAAAATCCAATATAATCTAAATTGAATATTAATTTAAGTAACAAAACGACGGATGGTTTCTCTGTCCCGAATTCAGTATTTCAATTGTGTCTTAAATCCTAATTTTTATTAATTAAATATTATGTTTGATAAAAATAAAAATTCTTACTCCCTCCGTCTTATCTATGTTATTTTACTATATATTCAAATGAGTCTATTATAATAATAAAGTGAGAAAACATAAATGGATTGGAGAGAGTATTATATAACAAATTATAATAGACATTTATCTGTAAAAATTAAAAATTTTAAATCTAATATACCCTAGTTTAGAAAATTTCAACCATTATATAACTAATATAAGCGAAATTAAATATTAAAAAATAATTATATACCCTAATTTGGATTAGTAAACCCTAAAAATAATAGTAATAAAATTGAAGTATATCACTATAAATTATTTTTTTTTTAAATGAATAAAAATAATAGAAATTAAGATCTGGTACATCGTTGAACACTATAATTTGAAATGTTTACACTATGTATATATACATCGTTAGTGTTATGTATCGTGTGTCTATCGTTTTTTACACTAAATAAATAAATACAATTAAAACAAATGGCGATCGAATAATTTAAATAATTAAAATCTGAATAAACATTTCAAATTAAATTTGATATATACATATATAGGTGTAAATAAGCAAATCCAAGAAGTAAATAAGCAAAATTTGAAATGTGTGTAATACAAATTAAATAGTACTACTGTTTTTTTTTTATTATTTATTTTTTTATTGCATATAAGAAATTAAAATTTTGGAATCCATACGCAAAATAAGCAATTTAAAAAGTCAACATAATCATAATAAGTAATTCAATATATGTAAATAA
The DNA here is from genome assembly GCA_029379335.1 of Thymus mandschuricus. Classification (NCBI taxonomy): domain Eukaryota; kingdom Viridiplantae; phylum Streptophyta; class Magnoliopsida; order Lamiales; family Lamiaceae; genus Thymus; species Thymus mandschuricus. Next base: position 23,620,770 of record CM057074.1, read on the forward strand.
GCAATTCAATAAGCGTAAAATAAGCAATTAAACTAGTGCAAATAAGCAATTCAATATATATAAATAAGCATTTCAATAAATACAAATAAGCAATTCAACAAATGCAAATAACCAACCATATGTGAAAAATAAGCAATAAAATAAATATTATTATTAACGAGAAAATAATACTACTCCCTCCATCCCATTTAATTGTCTATGTTTGATGTCCCATGCATTCAATTGTCCACTTACGTAAAGTGGATTACTTTTACTCTCACAACTAATATAATACTAAACCTCACTATATCTTTCACATGACATTGGTTTATGTGTCATCTCCTAAGTGGACAATTAAATGAGACGGAGCGAGTACTAATTAATTAGGTATGACACGTCATCTGTATAGACACATTAAAATGTCACAATCGATGGATATTAATTGGAGCATTTCTTATTTTTATTATATTTTATAGATGCTTTCAACTAACCTTATTACGAATTAATTGCCTTAAATTGCTGATTAATACGTAAGACGGAGAAATGCTAAATTAGGAAAATGATGACAAAATTTTGAAACAATTCAAAATAGGATTCCAATCTTTTTTGATATTACGTATATACACAAATCATTTAAATATATATGGCAATGAGTATTGTGGATATATATTTTTAATTATATTTATGAATTTTCAAAAGTTATTATTACAATTTTATCAAAATAGTTACCAATATTTGGGAAAATTTAACAGTGAATTCTCATACATTTTGTTGTTGCACATACGTAATATTCACATTGAATATTGACTAACGTGTATATATATATATATGTGAATGCAAATGACTAATTAATTATCCACCCCGAAAATGGCTCCCCTCATGTTTATGTTCTTTATTCTCCTCTCTTCTCAAGCCATGGCACAGAAAGACTCACCAAACCCTAGCTTAGAAACCTACATTGTCCACGTCAGATCGACGAAGGGCCGAGCTTTTGCCGGTTCCGATGATTGGCTGAGCTGGCACCGCTCCTTCTTACCCAAAGCCGACACGCTGGTTTTCTCATACCGTCACGTGGCAAGTGGCTTCGCCGCGAAGCTCTCGCCGGAGCAAGTGAAAGAAATGGCGAAGATTGATGGATTCGTTTCGGCTAGGCCGGAGAAGAGGTACTCTCTCCACACTACTCACAGCCCTAATTTCTTAGGGTTACAACAGAACATGGGTGTTTGGAACGCCACAAACTACGGCGAAGGCGTGATCATCGGAGTTTTGGACACCGGAATAACCCCGGAACACCCCTCGTTCACCGGAGGCGATATGCCGCCGCCGCCAGCAAAGTGGAAGGGGAAGTGCGAATTCAAGGGCACAGCCGCCTGCAACAACAAGCTCATTGGCGCTAGGAATTTCATCAGCAGTGACCCGCCGTTTGATGACGTGGGCCACGGCACCCACACTTCCGGCACGGCTGCCGGAAACTTCGTTCCGGGGGCTGCCGTGTTTGGTGTGGCTAACGGCACGGCTGCGGGAATAGCGCCGCGAGCCCATTTAGCCATGTATAAAGTTTGCACCAAAATTGAATGCGCCGAGTCAAGTGTTCTTGCGGGTATGGACGCCGCCATTGACGACGGCGTCGACGTGATGTCGCTCTCTCTCGGCGGGCCTTCGGATTTTTTCTTCTACGATGGTGTCGCCATCGGTGCTTTCGCGGCCATTCAGAAGGGCATTTTCGTCACTGCCTCCGCCGGAAACAAGGGGCCGTATATATCTTCATTATCGAACGAAGCTCCATGGATTCTCACTGTCGGAGCTAGCACCATTGATAGGAATATAGTAGCTACTGCAGTACTCGGAAACTCCGCCACATACGACGGTGAATCTCTCTTCCAGCCCTCCGATTTTCCATCGGACAAATTCTTCCCGCTGATCGACGCCGGCCGCGGCCGCAACGCCACCTCCAGGGTATGCGGACCCCACGGCTTAGACGGCCTCAACGTCACTGGCAAAGTCGTCCTCTGCCTGACAGGCGGCGGGATAAACTCAATCGCAAAAGGCCAGAATGTGAAGGACGCCGGCGGCGTCGCCATGATCCTGATGAACGACAAAAAATATGGGTACGACACCACCCCCGGCTATAATGTCCTTCCGTCGACACACGTGAGCTACGACGCCGGAGCAAAGATCAAAGCATACATAAACTCCACCCCCACCCCCACCGCCACCATCGCCTTTAAGGGCACTGTCATCGGCAACCCACTCGCCCCCAAGGTGGCCTACTTCTCCTCCAGGGGGCCGAGCAGTCAAAGCGATGGAATCCTAAAACCCGACATCATCGGCCCCGGTGTTAACATCCTCGCCGCATGGCCGAAATCCGTTGACAAAGTCGCCGGCGAGAAGGCCCCCTTCAACATGATCTCCGGCACCTCCATGTCCTGCCCCCACCTCGCCGGAGTCGCCGCCCTCATCAAGAGCGCCCACCCCGACTGGTCCCCCGCCGCCATCAAATCTGCCATCCTGACGTCAGCAACCCAAACAAACCTCGGCAAATCTCCCATCGTCGACGACAAAAACAACGACACCGCCACATTCTTCGACATCGGAGCCGGCCAAGTCAATCCTCCGGGCGCGATCGATCAGGGCCTCGTCTACGACCTCAAACCGGAAGACTACATTTCCTATCTATGCGGCCTCGGGTACTCCGACGGGCATGTCGGGCAGGTCGTACGGAAGTCGGTGGCGTGCGCAAACTTCACGGCTGTATCGGGGTTGCAGCTGAACTACCCGTCGATCACGGGCAATCTCAACTCTTCGACCGTGACTGTGACAGTGACAAGGACGGTGACGAACGTAGGCGAGGCGAACGCGAGGTATGAGAGCGCGGTCGAGTTTCGCCGTGAAGAGCCTGTCACCATAACCGTGAGGCCTTCGGTTCTATTGTTTAGCAAAGTGAACGAGACGAAGACGTATGAGCTTAGCATCTCCATGAATGGGCGCAACAATGACACGTACGCTGAGGGAGTCCTAATTTGGCGATCGGCGAAGCGTGCTGTAAGAACTCCATTTGTGTTTAAGCTACCGTTTTAGCTTGTCATGAGTTGGGATACAGTGGTTTGTTGTAATAAAACAGAATTCAATGTTACAAGTATAATATAAAGAGCACTCCCGTGGGCACCGTGCCATGTAGGATAATATTTTGATTTCATAAGTTTTTTAAAACAATAAAAACGTTTCATCTTCTTTCTTCGTCTTCTTCCCTTCCTCCTGCGCTAAGTTGAACATTCTTTATCCCTCTCGACTCAAAAGATTGAAATGAAGAGCATTATTCCTCTCCAATTTTCTTCTTCTTCAACTCGAGTTTAACGATAGTGAACCCAATTTTCTAAAGCTGTCTACTCCTTCTCTCCGCCTTAATTTTGTTATTCCGTTAGTTTTGGTCGGTTTATAGCTATTGCTCGCACCCCGTTACTGGTCGTTGCCGCTGCTGTTCGTTCCTGTGTATTGCCCACAAGGTAATATTCGATAATTTTTCCCCACTTCCGTAAAAAATTTAAAGTATGTAGCATAACATTTCTATTTTCTTAATTTTACCTTTTTAGTTTCTAAAATACTCTGTATATATAGTAGAATTTTAATACAACTAGTCAAGATAACGTGCGTTGCACGTTGTACCTCTATTTTAGCGTACCAAATTTAAATAGTGAATAAAGATTTAATTATATCGAAAGTCGTTATGTACTAATTATCATCATCAATTAAAGATTAATTAATTGATACTTTTCGTAAACTATTTACTTACTTCGTATCTCATACAAACTCGAAAAGATGACCAAACAATTAGTTCAATCTTTTAAAAATAAAAGACAAAAAAAAAACGAAAATTATTTTAATGTAGGAGTAGCACATTCAAATGTTTTTTTCCCCTAACTTTATAGGTGGTACCTTATAAGCCTATGAGATTTTTTTTTTTTTTTAATCTCAATTTTAATATGCCAACATGTAACAATTTATTTTATTGCTTTCATCTCTTGTAAATATAGATATGAAGCACATATTCAACAAATGATTAAATTTATTAACTAAACATCAACTGGGAATTTAATTTACTTTTGATATATATAGTTCATCTCTCCATCAACATAAATTTCTTATGACTGATGATAATATTGTATGAAAACGTTAGCACATCTTACAATATAGATAAATATATATAGAATATCTTGCAATCTTAATTTCTTCATTCAAAGAGATGCAACTACCTTATGCATGTTAATTATCATGCCTATTTTCCCTCAATTAAAAGTGTTTATCTATAAAGTTCATACTAATTTGCTAAAATTTTAAGATACTTAGAATAGTGGCCAAGAATCTATTGGATGAAGCTTTCATAATATGATTGATGAATTTAAAATGCAAATACATTAGTTTTGGAAAAGCCATTATAAAACAATATGAAATTATAAAAGAATAGTACATACTTGACACATTGAACAATAAATCATGGCATTAAAAGATATAGTTCTTAATATTATCCTTTTGTGGGTATATATATTCATAAACAATATCATGTAAACATACTCTTGTTAACATACTCATTGAAGTTGCATGTGGTAGAGCAAGTAGATGAGTAAGGCATATTGAGCTCAAAGAAAATACAAAGAGGCTACCTTCTTTATACTTAACTTGGCAAAAATTCATTTATTTAGAAACAACTAACCCCATATATAATATCTTATTCATTCGGGTGAACTAAATATAATCTAGAAAATAATTATCAACTGTTTGAGAACCCTCTTCAATTTTATTTTGATGAACATTTTCAAAATCACACGTAGACATATTCTCTTATTATTAGAGTTAAGGTTGATAAGGCTGACCTGACACTGTTTAGTCCGGTCAGTAAGCTTTAGCTCTTAGAACATATCGATCTATCATGTAAAAGTCAAAGTTCGTTCTCATCTACCTTACCTATAAATATTGATTTGACCACCTTAGTCCATCAATCTACCCTTGTGGAAGTACAACTGCATAGTTACGGAGACATGATCATGATCGCTGGAAAACCACCACAAAAGTTTATCGATCTACCTAAATGGATCGACCTGACCCAATCTGCTGATACGTGAGCTGCCAGTTAGAACAAAGTCCTAACGGCTGAAAGTGAGTCAACAACAATGGTTAGTACAGTCATGCATGCCCTCCAACGGCTACTTTTCAAAAACTATGTTTATAAATACTTCAGTCATTAGCAGATTTAACTATGGGAAACTCATTATTGAAAGCCGAAACATTGTAGGAATCTTGGCTCTCTTAAAGCAAATTCAACACTCGAATCCTAACGAAGTATCTCAAACGGTAAAGACTTGAAATTCATTTTTCTGAAAATACTCAAGTCTTGAAGCGTTTACTACTTCTACAAGGCTTTGTGGAAAACTCTCTACTCATCACTCTCGCAAGATTCAAGCTTGCAGAAGTTTATAGTCATTCTTAAACATTCCAGAGTTGTCAAGCTCTGTGATTTTAAAGAAGGTCGATGTTTTAATTACCAGGATTATTTTGTAAGTGTGTAACTTAGGAAGAGAATGAATCCAAGGAGAATAACTTTAAAATTTTAACACTTTACTCTTTAACACTAACATTTTGAATACTTTTAAAAATATTAGATAGATCCACAATCATTCCACTTTAAAACACTTAAAAACATTAATTTATTAACAAACAAAATATATTAAACTCCATGTCGATAGTTTTGTTCAAAAAATACGACAAATGTAATAGACTTTAATTTTTATATAGATACTCCCTCTCATTCATATTAGTTGTCGTTTGAGATATTTTGACTAATTTTATTATAAATGTCGTTGTGCACAAAATAGCCACAAATACCCCTATTAATGTATCATTAATGAATATTGAAATTGGTTTGCCTATTTCTAATGAATACCGTTTCTAATTCAGCCATCTTAATTCTTCTTCTTGCATCTAACAATGACTAATGAGAAAAGAATAAGAATTTACTATAAGTTGGAGATTGCAGCAGAAACATGGAAGAAAATAAGAATTACATAAATTGGAATGATAAGAGCATCATTGGGAAAAGCTCTTCGACAACCATATTGTCTTTGTGCAAGTCCATCTTCAGTCATTCCTTTACTGTCCTCCTTCAAAATGACAAAAATATAATTCAAGGAATATTAGTTCCACACATATATTATGTTCATAAAAGAAATTTATTTATTCAATAATGAGTTACCAATTTGTGTTGCCACCAAGTCTTGCTTGCCTGCACCCGTGAAGCTTCACAAGTGATTTGTGTGGGAAGACAACTCAATCTTTGAAGTCGTTCTTTGTTGATGTGAGGTATTTTATATCGATTACCTCCTCCTACTTTCATGGATTCTTTCATGCATAGTTGCAATGTCAGCCAAACATGATTTAGTTTGATGGGTGAATAGTCATAAAACGCCTTCTCTACTGCATGAACAAGCTCAAGAATAGTACTCTCACGCTTTTTCTGTTGCAATAAATGTATCGCCCTAAAAAATTCAAGGTCGAGTATGTTGAAATCCGGAGAATTCCGTGGCTGGCAAGTTAGTCTAATGTCAAACCCATTCTGTGAACTCGCTGCTAAAATATCAGGATCTGTCGAAGGAACACGTGTTCTAGCATTGTCTTGTTGCATGAAAATGTCACGACCCGGCTTTGCTAAAACTAGCCAAGCGAGGTCGCGACTAAAGAAAAGGGAAAAGAAGTAAAATAAACAAACGACATGAAGGGGAAACGATGTGAAAGCGCAGCATTAGATTACATTCGAACTCTCCATCATTCGTCGAGAATGAATGGAGGAAAACACTGTTCATCAACGGAAGCATTTTACATGAAATATGGGGAAGCGTTTACATGACACAATAGAAGCGATGTCTAAGAAGAGACCAATACGTAGTAAAGATATACAAAATAGAATTCAGTCTAACTACTTAAAGACCACAGCGGAAGAACGTGAGATGCATGTATGGAGACATGCACCACCAAGAGACTCCAACACTTTCTATGCTCGACAAAAAGCTCCTTCCGGCACCTTCACTTCAACTTGCTCACTACTGATCAACGTCTTCTTGCTGTCCTCTTCTCCTCTCTCTCCGAGGAGGCTATGGCGGAGGTCGTCGAATGTGCTACGTCTTTGACGCGTGGATCGCTCTTGAAGCTGCCTACGCTCACTCTTCTACTTCTCGTATAAATCAACTACGCGAGGAGCTTCTCTCTCTCCGCTGTGGATCTCTCTCTGTCAAGGACTACGGTGCAAGTTTCAAAGGCCTATGTGATCAGCTTTCCGCTGTCGGATTCAAAGGCCTATGTGATCAGCTTTCCGCTGTCAGAAAACCAGTCGAGGAGTCCGACAAGAGCCACTAGTTCTTGTGCGGTCTCGGGACTACCTTCGCCAACTTCGCAAATGCTCACATGTCGATGCAACCAATTCCCTCATTCTCCACCTTGCTTCATCAAGCTGTTCAATTCGACTTAATGTCGAAAACTATGGATCCCTCAGACTCGCCATCAACTGTTGCGTTCACGGCCTCTTCTGGCCATAATTCATCATCCGTTGCGTCGTCTTCTCGATCATCGAATCATTCCGGTGGGAATGGTGGTCGTAATGGAGGTGGTGGTAGACGTGGTGGGGGTCGTTCCAGTGGAGGAGGGCGGTGGTGGTCCTCCTCGAAAGCCCCGGTGCTAAATCTGTCGTGGAGAGCACTATGCAGATAAGTGCCCTCTTTATCTCTCTCGCACACCTCCGTCTGCAGCGAATTTAGCCGAAATTTTCTCTTCTACTTGCAACATCTCTTGCCCTTCTCTGGATTGGTATGTGGACTCAGGTGCCTCGGCTCATATGACATCAGATCCGTCTTCTCTCAACGATATTAAGCCTTACTCTGGAAACGGTAATGTTATTGTGGGTAACGGTACTTCTTTATCGATTTCCCATACTGGCAGCGCTTTGATTAATATTGTCATCTTGATGTTTTGGTGGTTCCACATATTACTAAGAACTTACTCTCTATCAGCAAACTTACTCGAGATTATCTTGTTGATGTGTTATTCTCTGATCGTACGTTTGTTGTTCAGAATCGAACCAAAAGGCAGGCTATAGCTCAAGGGCATCTTGATCAGGGTTTGTATGTTCTTGATCGAGGTACACCAACTCTTCTTGCTACCGTTACAGCTAGCAAATCGAAGGCCAGTTACGAGTTGTGGCATCTTAGATTAGGCCATGTTCCGTTTTCCACTATTTCATTGCTTAATAAGTTAGGACATATATTTATCTGTTACATCCTTATCACCCACTCCTACTTTGTGTTCTCCATGTCAGCTCGCTAAGAGTAAACGACTTGTTTTTCCATTAAATGATGAGTGCGCTACTGCAGTTTTGGATTTAATCCATTGTGATTTGTGGGGGCCTGCAGCTATTTCTAGCTCTGATGGTTATCGATATTAGGCCGTGTTTATTGATGATTTTCTCGCTTTTCATGGCTATATCCTCTTAAGGCAAAGTCAGAATTTTGTGCACTTTTGTCTGTACTCAGTTCTCGTCACAAATTAAGCAGTTTCAGAGTGATGGTGGTTCAGAGTTTGTTAATGCTCGCCTTCGATCATTTTTTGAATCTTGTGGCATTCACCATCGGATCTCTTGTCCTTACACGCCTCAACAAAATGCCGTGCCGAACGCAAGCATCGTCACATCACCGAGACCGGTTTATCCATGTTATTTCAAGCTAAAGCTCCAGCTGCTCTTTGGTTTGATGCTTTTTCCACTGCTACATACGTCATTAATCGTTTACCATCTTCTGTGTTGGAAAACAAGTCACCTTATGAGGTATTATTTGGCTGTGTTCCACATTATCCAAATTTCAAACCATTTGGGTGCCGCGTTTTTCCATATTTACGAGACTACTCGCCTCACAAGATTGCTCTGCGTAGCTCTCCATGCATTTTTCTTGGATATAGCGCCTCTCACAAGGGTTTTCGGTGTTACGATCCTGTTCTATCTCGTGTTTATACAACTCGTAATGCTCAATTTGATTAGAACATTTTCCCATTTGCTTCTACAAGCACTGCTGTATCCAGTAAGCATTTGGATATTACTTCATTCTTTGAAAATTCACAACTGCATGGCACTTCCAAGAACCATGAATTACCTTGTTCTTCATGCAACCCCGATTTGGACGTCGCGGCGGATCACTACTCTCCAACATTATCTAATCCTCCACCAACTCAGCTACAGTAGTGAATTAGCCTTAAAATCTAGGTGTATTCAATTTGGATTTTAAAATGTCCATTAAAATCTAGGGGTATTCAATCTGGTTTTTTTTAAGTCCATTAAAATTTTCAGGTATTGAATAGTCTATTGACTTTATAAGGATTTTCTTTCATTCTCTTCAAAAAACATAAAAGAAAATCATTGTCCAAATTCCATTTTAATAAGAAGAGATTCTACGTATCCACAAAAATCATAAGAAAGAAACCCTTTGGTGTGAAGAGAGAGAGAAAGAGAGAGCACACCGTCGGAGGAAAGGTTTTGCAGGTACGAGTTTAGTTGATTTTCATGGTTTCAATTCATCACAATCTCTAGGTTCTTCTAATGATTGCTCAGGTTATTTTATTAGTTGATAATCTCTTTTTGAATTAGGTTTCAATTCAATTCTAATGATAATCTCTGGAATCACACGTGTTCTACTACGTTTTAGGTCTATGCGTTTCTTCTTGTGCATTCTGTTTTTTCCGACAGCAAAGTCCAAATTAACTAAACATGGGGTTTCAAGAACAGATTACATATGTAGTATATTGTATCTCTCTCTCTCTCTCTCTGTGTTAATAAGTCAGATGATGCTAATAGCTCCCTCCCACCGATCACCATCTCCTTTTCCGCCCAATGCCACCGCCAACAAACTCATCACTATCATCAATATCAATATATATATATATATATATATATATATATATATATATATATATATATATATGATACCGTTATGGATCCCGATCCTACGTGGCATCGCGTATGATTTTTTTTGAATATTTTCGAATATTCTCATTGATTTGACTTATTTTATATATTTAATCCAATTATATCACATTAAGGAATTCCGTCACACATTGATTTTTTACAAGCACTTAACAATGTATTACCTCTATAAATAAATCTATATATATTTCCAACAAAATTATCTTTAATTTGAGAAAGTACATAATTAATGTAAAAATGTCAAAACAAAAATCAAAGCTTCTATGGAAAATCATAATTTAATTGATTTGGCTTATTAATTAATAATTAATAATTTAATACAATATAAAAAATTCAATATATAGTATAAAGATAAAGATTATACAAGAACCTCAAAAAACTTAGTGACAAAGTACATTAATAAAGATTATACAAGAACTTAGTGACAAAGATAAAGATTATTATAATTAATAGATTATTACATTAATAGATTTTTTTTATGTATTTTCAATTATATTATAATAAAGATTTTCGTCCCACATCGAATTTTTACAAGAACTTAGTGACAAAGTACATATATAAATAGATTATTTATTTCCATCAAAAATCAAACTTGATTTGACGAACTACATTATAATAATGTGGAAATCTCAAAAATGAAAAATTATAAAAAGCCTCGAACAATGGGCATATTTGCACTATCCATGCTAACGTTATGTCGAACAACGGGCTAACAGGAGATTATAATATTACGCTTAACGAGATTATAATATTACGCTTTCACATATTTTTTTTATTGTTACAAGTAACAGGTGGATTGCAATAATTAATATAGATGCTAACTTCATATCGAACGGGCTAATGGAAAAAATAACGGATAGATTTGCACTATTCATGCTAACGTTATGCCGAACTACGGGCTAACAGGAGATTATAATATTACGCTTTATAATATTTTTTTTATTGTTAGAAGTAACGGGCTGCTTGCAATAATTAATATAGATAATTATGTATTTTATATTAAAATTTTATGTACAATTACAAAATAAAACCCGTCGATTTTCGACGGGCACTGCACTAGTAACATATATAATATCTATATAAAGATCAAGTAATGGTATAGTGTTTAATTCCTACTACTATATTTTATGGAAAACCCAATATTCTGGGTAGAGCCACAGTATGAACACTACCAAAAAAAGGCAAAATAATAACGGATTTAGTTACGGACAATGATCCGTCACCATTTAGTGACGGATCTAATTACGGAATACTTACGGAATATACTTACAAGGGCTGGTAACGGAATTGGTGATGGACTACGCACGGACTTTGGCGCCAATATTTAGCGCCATATTTGGTTACAGAATCAATCACGGATTTTCCGTAATTATTTTTTAATTACGGAATAATCCGTTATTAAAATAATATTTTTTATTTTTATATTTATTTATATATTAGTTACGGATTTAATTACGGATTTTCCGAAATTATGTTTTAATTACGGAATAGTCCATCATTAAAATACTAATTTTTCTTGTAATTTTTATATATATAATAGCAAAGCGGATTCGGAGCCCCACGTTAATTCACGTGCCTATGTGGCGCTCCCTATGCTCTCCGTTCCTATTTATCTAAAATTTCTATTTATTAATAAAAAAATATTATAAAATAGTTCAGAAAAAAGAATCATGTATATATATATACCTCATCCCATGTATGTACGTATAATATAATTTATTTATTAAAAAAATATTATAAAATAATTCTTAAAATACGAAAAAAATAAAACAATCAACAATACTATGAACTAACATATATGTTTTAAATTTAATTATAAAATAATTCTTAAAAAAATTCAATTTATTTATAATAAAAAATATTATCTAATTATTCTATATTATCATTGTTAATTAATAATAATATTATTATATCTTTAATAGTTATCTTTAATACTATTTTATTCATACAATTTATTAATTTATTAATTAATTTATTATTACATTACTTTATTTGTTTCCTAAATACGATTGTGAGTTATTCTCATTCACCTCATTTTGGAACTTTTTAGTATTACGAATACAAAAATTAATTTTTATTTATAATAAAATAAGAGGAAATGTAGTGTTTTACCTATTTTGATAAGTGAATTCACACTTTTGTGCAAATTATAAGAAAACATCCAATATACCCATATTTTGCCATTGTGGACAAAAATACCCCTAGTTATATATCAATTCAAATTCATCTTCATTTTGCACGCCTGTTTTCTTCTTCCTCTTATTTCTTCTTCCTTTTCTTCTTACTCTTCTTTCTTTCTCACGCCTGTTTTCTTTCTTCTTCCTCTTCTCTTCTTCTTCTTCTTCTTCTTCTTCTTCTTCTTCTTCTTCTTCTTCTCGCGGCTGCTCGACTGCTTCTTCTCGGTGGAGGTAGGGTTCCGACGCCAACTGGAACTATTTGTCTCGTTTTCTTTTTCCTTTCTCCAGCGGCCATAGTCTTTCTCGCCGGAGTTAGGGTTTCGACCCCGGGAATAAGTTATCTCATAAGCTCTGTCTTCCTTCCTCTTCTTCTCGCGGCTGCTCGACTGGTTCAGCAGCCGCATTTGACTGGTTCTCCGGCGACGGGATGCACTCGTAGTTAGGGTTCCGAAAAGCTTGGGAAAGTCGGAGAAGATTGTCGGAGCTAGCCTGTCGGAGATATGTGTTTCCGATCGGCAGCGACGTACTGTTGGGGAAGATGTTTGTTGATTTTTAAATTTCTCGTTTCTTTTGTTTCTGGGCGGGTTGATTTTTCTGCAAATTTTGTTTTGAAATTTTAAGGTTCCTCTGACAATTGTCAGAGGAACCTGTATATTCTTACTTAAATTCGTAAAGGTAGTATTAAATGCCATGTAATAAGTGTTGTAGTTGGTTGTGAAAAAATTTAATACTTTCTTACCATCTAAGAATCTTACTCAAATTCTTACTCAAATTCTTACCAACTATAGACATTCTAAATAAGTTTACAACCATAATCTTACCATCTAAGAATGTTAGTCAAGTTCTTACAAACTAGTTTCAAAACTAACTATTTTTCTTACTTTTCTTATTAACTATATTCATGCTAAATAAACTTGTGATCATATTATAACCATATTCATATCTATTAAGCTTGTTACCATATTCTTACCAATTTAGTTTCTTAATGACTATTTTTTTTCATTTGACTGTTACTAACCCAAAAGGTTTTAATCATATTCTTACCAACTAAGGTTTGTACTAAATTTTATAATCATATTCTAACCATATTCTAACAATATTCATAATAATTAACTTTGTAAACATATTCTTACCAAATAAGTTTCGTATTGTCTATTTGTTTTTTCATCTGACTTTTACTAACTCATATTCTTACTGCAATATTCGTGCAGGAAAATGCCCCCTCATGTGATTTTTGTTCATGGTGGTTCTTGGTTCAACAATATCTACAAAGGCGGTACCAAAGAGTACATACCCATGCCAGTTAGTGGATTAAGGTATATAGATTTGCTGTCGAAGATTGAAGATCGTTTGATGAAGGACCAATCAATGTATCAATTCGACATAGTTGCATTAGTTAAAGATGACTGATGAATCATATTTTCGTAAGACAATAATCGAAACGAAGGATTAAACGAAAGATTGAAAGAGAGACGAAGGATTTACGTGGTTCGATCTACCGGAGTAAATCTACGTCCACGGGAAAAGAAAGAGCGGCGGTATTTTATTTAGGGTTTCTCGTGTAGAGTACAAAAGAGTGTGTCCATCCCCTCTAACCCTTATCTAACATCTATTTATACAAGTAATTAGGGTTTTTCCCTAATAATAATCGGGCTTCGAGTTGGGCCTATTCTTGGGCCTGAATCCGAGTCTTCTACGTTTGGCTGAACCGCTTCTCGTGGGCCTAACTACGTGGGCCGAGCTTTATTGTTAGGCCTAGTAGTTGGGCCGTATCCTATCACATCCCCTCCCAAAAAGACGTAGAAGCGAGGATGCGATGGTGATGATGACATAGTTGAGTTTCCCGAACTGGGGGATGTGGTCCGAACTGGACTAGGTGGACCGAACTGGAGAATGTTGACCGAACTGGAGTATGTGGAGCGAACTAGATGATGTAAGCCGAACTGGGGTATTTGGACCGAACTGGATGATATGGGCCGAACTGGAGTATTTGGGCCGAACTGGATGATGCGGGCCGAACTGGAGTATTTGGGAGAAATGAAGTATGTTAGACCGAACTGGAGTGTGTGGGCCGAACTGGAGGATGTGGGCCGAACTGGATGAACACAGAACCGTTTCGTCGAGGCCGAGCTGGAATATAGGGTATCGCTGTAGGGTAAAAGGTGGCTTCTCCCATACCTCCCACTCTTCTGCTATTCCGTGAAATCGAAAGCAAACTTTGCCCTCCTATTGTTCATCTTCTCCGGCGTTGCTATCCTCTCCGACGACTCGACCCCCACCTGCGAAATCAAGTGAGTGATCATGACTTCTTCTCCTTCTCTGATTCCGGCTACTTCTTCTTCTGCGGGGCTTTCCGACGGGCTGGTTAGGCTAGAGGTGGTGTCTGCCTGTCCTCCCATCATTTCCGGCTTAGATGTAGGGTTTCCCGATCGGGGAAGGGCGATAGGCGGGAAGGTTAGGGATTATCAATCCTCATTGAACTCCGACGATTTGATTCGGATCAGTAACACTTACGGATTCCCTCCCTCCACCATCCTTGCTGTTCCTCGGCCAGTAGATAGGGCCTGCTGGCCACCGGTAGGGTTTGTTGCGGTTTACGAAGACTCACTCCGGTGTGGTCTTCGTGTTCCGTATCCTTCAGTTTACAATGCGATAGAATCGCGTCTCGGTGCGCCTATATCTCAACTAACCCCCAATTCCTTTTACCATATAACCGCCCTTGGCGTCCTCTCTCATCGGCAGAACTTTCACGTGACGGCCGGGCTGGTGGCCCATTACTTTTCCTTGAGAAATAGGGATAGCTGGTTTTACCTCTCTCCACGTCGCCAACTGCGAGCTGAGGTGGAGAATAAAGTCCGGGGGGACTGGAAGAGGAAATTTTTCTTCTGTCAGTTCGGTGGCGCGTTGCAGTTCGAGTGGAAGACCAGTAAGGTCGAGGGGTGGCTCTCTCAGGATGTAATCACCAACTTCATGCCGATCTTAGATGGCTGTGGGACTGTAAAAGAGAGATTTGTCGAGTCCGATCTCGTGCGGGCCGGACTAGGTCCCAATGATCCAGCCATTTTATTGGCTCCGGGGAGGGGTGAGGTTCTTTTAGTTCGGGACGTAATAACAGCACTGATTTCTGCCTTGCTTCTTTTCTAGCTTTATTCTCTTCGGTTGTACTGACTTCTTCCGTTTGTTCTCCTCTTTTTTTTCTTTTTTTTTTTAGTGGCATTTACTCCGGTTGCTCCACCACCCCTCCTCCATCGAACAAGAACAAACGGAAGAGGACCATGGTGTATTCGACCAGCGATCTGGTGGCGGAGTCATCAGAGAGAACCCACGCCTCCTCGGATAAGACAGTCCCAGTGACGGAGTCTCCTCCCCTCGTCAGCCCTAAGCGACGTGAAGGGAAGGAGCCGCTGTCGGCTGACGTGGTTGGCGATTGCTTCGATGTAGGGGCAAATCGGCCTCTGCCTGAATTCCCCGAGGTGAGTAGTATTGCCTTTAATTTTGTTCTTGTTGATCAGTGAATGTGTTCTGAGTTGGCATGGTGGTGCAGGGCACTGAGCAAGTGTGTGGCGAGCTGAATCGCGTAGCTGAATATCTTCGATGCGCGGCTGTACAGTTTGCCTCGCTGGCCGAGGTGCGGGACACGATGGCTGGTGATAAGCACAGGCTCTTGCGCGAACTGCGGGAGAAAGAAGCCGAGATAGTGGACCTTCAGGCCACCATGGAATCGACGAGGGGGAAGGTGGCCGCTCAGGCCGAAACTATAGCTGCGTTGAAGGCCGAAGTGGCTACATCGAAGGCTCGTGAGGCCGAGCTGTTGGGTTCGCAGGCCGGGGTGATACAGGCCGTAATGGAGAAGGTACTGCGATCCAATTACTTCTCCGACTTGGCCAGCAAGTTGGGATCACTGTTATCGATCCCTATGATGGCGGATAACCTGGACGCAGTGGCGAAGAAGTACCCTGACATCGATGTGTCCCAGTTCGGATATAAACGGCGGTCTGACGAGGATATGCTAGCGAGCTATGCGTCCACCATCGTGGGTTTCACTTCTTCCGCGCCCTTGCTGAAGAAGCTTTGTGCGTCTGACGAACTGCTCACGCCAGAAACTGTTATGGCTTGTGACGTGGATGAATACACTGACCTCGTTAAAGCCATAGCGGAGCTCGGGGTGGTGGAGGTGGAGACCACGGGTGAGAAGGTGGCGCAGCAGAAGGATGCTCCCGGGCAGGGGCTAGCTGGCGAGCATACGGGCGGGGAGGCGGCGCAGCTTAAGGGCGTTCCCGGGCAGGAGCAAGCCAGCGGGCAAGGAGAGGCCAGTGGATCCCTTCCTTACTTTTCCCCTTCCCTTTTCTATGATCACTCCGCAAATGATGTATTCTCTAGCTTTTTTGACTGAATTTTTTTTTTTTTTTTTTGTTGATTGCGTCTTCATGCGCTGTAGCCAAACGATAAAACGAAAGCTGTGTCGCCGTTCATAGCCGAAGTTAGGCACTTCTTCCTCGTAATTCTTGCTCGTTCATCCCGAAATAAATCCGGATTTGATGGCCGATGTGAGTCGGGCTTAGGTGGCCGAAATGTATCGGGCTTAGTGGCCGAAATGAATCGGGCTTAGTTGGCCGATATGAATCGGGCTTTAGTGGCCGAAATGAATCGGGATTAGCGGCCGAAATAAATCGGGCTTAAGTGTTGGCCGAAGCAAACTTGGGCTTATATGTTTGGCCGAAATTAATCGGGCTTTTGGCCGAAGTGAATCGGGCTTTAGTCTCCATGTTTGCCGAGAAGTATCGGTAGGAGTGGGCTCCTCAAGTGGCCGAAATTAATCGTGCTTCACTCTCCATGTTTGCCGAGAAGTATCGGTAGGAGTGGGCTCCTCATACGCGTTTATTATATTATTTACATACCCGAGATGCGTGTCTCTAGGGTAACACACTTTCCTCGTCAGGATAGTGTGGAGAGTAGATGAGGGGTGGTATGCATAGGTAGTAGAATATGCGTGACCGGACTGACTCGACAAAGACTTGACTCAAAAGACAAAGACTTAAAAGACTGACTCAAAATATGAACTCTCTACTCCTATGCATAGTACCTCTTAAGGTGAAATTCCGATGGAGGAAGCCTGAGATTCCGATGGAGGAATTCTTCGTCATCTCATGTCTACCCAACTTCTTATGCCGAGGTGGGAGATGGCGTCGCTTGAGTTCGGAGTTGCAAAACATGGGCTTGGTTAGCTCCATTTATTTTATACATAGACACTGTCCAACATGAGAGCATCACCGGAAAGCTTATTTGATCCATTGGCATGCATGGAAAAATGCTGCACCGATCTCATGAAATTCAGATTTCAAGTTTGATCTTCGGAATTCTCACGTGGCAATCAGAATGGAACTCGCAGCATAGAGCAATCCAAAGAGGTTGCATGCGGCGAAGTCAACACCGTCAAGGGTGAGAGGAAGTTCATCCGGAGGTAGGAGACCACCTCGGTTGCACCGTCCTCGGCGGAGAGCTTGCTGCGTAGAGCTACTCTCTCTCTCTATATATATATATGGCGGATGCCGGAGGGAGCCGGAGTTCGGCAGCAAAAAAGGGGGGGAGCCGAAGCTCGGCGGAGGCGTCGATGGAGTGAGGCCGAGCTGGAGTTTATCTCCCTCTCTCCGGGGGTAGGAGGTTGCCGAGGTGAATGTCGTGCAGCTGAGGTGAACTTTACCGAATTCGACTGCCTCCTCGGCGTTAAGCGGCCCACCGGTAGGGCCGATGGCCTTGAAATGGGGGCGGTTGGTTCCTTTCTTTGCCGGAGTCGAGGTGGCAGCGACGTTCATGACCGCGGCGGCGGAGTGCCGGAGTGGAGCTCAACTGCGCGGAGGGCTGGAGGGGAGCTCGGGAGCTCAGCGGCGAGGAGCCGGAGTACTGGAGCTCAACGGCGAGGTGGGCCAGAGCCTGAGCCGGAGCCGGATTGGAGCTGCAAGCGAGAGCCGAAGTGGATCTCGGCGGCGGCCATCGTTGAAGATGGTTGATTCCTGCTGCGGGGGAGGTGAGCCGAGGTGGAAGTTGAGCCAAGGCGGAGCTTGGCGGTGCTACAAGTGAGAGCCGGAGCCCGGCCGAGCTGGAGCTTCTCTCTCCCACTCTTGCCGAGGTGGGACGTGATGGGGTGAGGTGCTCGGCGGTGAAGATAGCGTCAATCTATACGTCGAAGAGGGAGTAATACCTCAGGCTGTTGCCGGGGTCTACAACATCGGCGTTCGGCGGAGGACGGGTAAGAGTTCTGGAGCGTGTTGAGGGTGACTGACGACGGAGCCTTGACGACACCGTCGAGGTCGTACTTGGCCAGCCCCCGTTTTGATGTTATATATTGCGCGATATTCTTCTTCACCGAGGCGTCAGTGAAGGAAATGCAGAGGGCGGCGTCGGCGGTGCAGCAAGGTTGTCGCGTTGAACTCGTAGAACCTCCCCCTTGTCAGAGAGGCCTCGGTGCGGATCTGGTCTTCTTCGACGGCGGCACGATGTGTACACCGGAATTCTCTTGCTCCAGGTGACGTACATCGTGAGGAGGAACGGTCGCGTGCAGGAGGTCGGCGTCGACAAGAAGCGCGCGCCGAATTGAAGTAGCGATGGGGAGCGAAGCCGTTCTTGTCAAGGTTAAGCTCGGCAGCGGAGTAAGTGGAGCTCGGCGCCGGGGTGGTTCTCGCCAGTGGGCCAGAGTGGGCCTCGACGGCGGAGTGCGTCAGAGCTGGAGATCGGCCGTGGGATGGAGATGTCCGAGGTGCCACCGCCGAGGTCCACATCTCGTTGAAGATGTGGACGTTCTTCTCCCCTATTGTCGGCGAGGAGAAGGTGATTGTTGTCGACGTCTCTTTCCACTCCCGCAAGCCGTTCCGGATCAGCTGTTGATGGTGGTGTGGTAACGGCGACGATGAGTTCTGCTTGCACTGAGGTTGAAAAGTTGCCGCAGAGGAGGCGCTGCCGCCCCAATTCCTACTTCGGTAGTGGGTAAGACAACAGCTCGACCGGTGGAGGTGAGAATAGCATGGTGTTTGATCGGCGTCATTGCGCTAGCGTCTCTGCTCCGAGCTTGAACTGTTATTGTCGGATTGGTTCCGTAGCGGTGAAGTTTAGAACTCCTATGCATATCTCCGAATAGCACATCGGAAGTTTGAACAATTCTTCCGGCCGAGGAAGGCGCAGGCGAGAGAGCGTAATCTTTCAGAGACTGTACGAGCTGAGGAACTGGTGAGGGAGCTCATGGCGGAGACGTTCTGCATTCGGCCGTAGTACCGCCCTGCTCTTCGTCTCGGGCATCGGTTCCGAGTAATGCGTGCAGCTGCTGGCGGAGCCGGGGGAGGACATCAGTCACCTGGACAATGGCGGCGGATTGACAGCGCTCCATATGGCCGCAGCTGCAGTTCGCGCGGCGGTTGGGGCTGGACAGCATGGTGGCGGTGTTTTTCCTTAGTGAGAGTTTTAGATGGAGGTTGTTGACCATCCAAGCGAGCTCGATGATGTAGAGCTTCATCCCTGTCAAGCCGTAGCCCAGAGATTGAATGAGATACGATCGCGTTCGGGGTGCGGCGGGGTGAAGGCTAGGAGCTGCTTGGCACTTCGCTCGTCGCTGTTGACCGATTCGAGGTCGGAGACGAGCTGAGAGACGAGTTCGTCAGAACTGTCGGAGGCGCACGCGAGGAAGAGGCGGTGGGTTCTCGTCCTTTGGTAGTCGGACTTGATTGCCGACATCATTTTCTTGTTGCTGGAAAATTCATAAATTGATTTTCAATTGAAGAATTGAAGATCAATGGAATTCCATTCACATAACATAATTTGATTGGCTGAGGTGGTGGTACAACTTGGATGGCGTCTGCATCTTTAGAAGGGCCCCAGTGTTTGTTCTCCTCCAGATCAACTTGCTCTCTTTGGAATGGAGGTGTAGTAGGCATCGCATATAGTAGTGTCGGCGTCGTTCGGCAGTAGCAGCGGCAAAGCTTCGTGTGTTCTTCGGAGTGGAGCTCTCGGTGGCGCTTCGAGCGAGGGCCCGAGTGGGCGGTGGTGTGGGCAAAGGCCGAGGTGGATGAGGAAGCGGCGAAGGTCCGTCGCGCGTTCGAGGTTGTTTTGCGGCGACAGAGGAGTTGCAGCAGCCATCGTCATCGTCGACGGTGGCGGCCGTGGTGGCGATTACTCCAGTTTGCTGTTTTCGGCGGTGATGTTGCACTGCCGATGCTCTACTCCGTGTATTGACCTTCATATGTTGTTATTCTTCTCTTGGAAAATTGTGGTGGTTGCATTTGATTGCCGCCAATTAGAGGCCATCATCAACAATTTAGAGAAAATCTCAGAGACGCTAGCGGCGTTGCTCTGTAGTTTTCTCTCTCCGCCTTGTGCGTTCTTCCCGTTACGATTAATTGCCCATGAAAACATTGATTCGAAACACAAAATTTATCGATTCCCACAGACGGCGCCAGTGATGAATCATATTTTCGTAAGACAATAATCGAAACGAAGGATTAAACGAAAGATTGAAAGAGAGACGAAGGATTTACGTGGTTCGATCTACCGGAGTAAATCTACGTCCACGGGAAAAGAAAGAGCGGCGGTATTTTATTTAGGGTTTCTCGTGTAGAGTACAAAAGAGTGTGTCCATCCCCTCTAACCCTTATCTAACATCTATTTATACAAGTAATTAGGGTTTTTCCCTAATAATAATCGGGCTTCGAGTTGGGCCTATTCTTGGGCCTGAATCCGAGTCTTCTACGTTTGGCTGAACCGCTTCTCGTGGGCCTAACTACGTGGGCCGAGCTTTATTGTTAGGCCTAGTAGTTGGGCCGTATCCTATCACAATGACGAAGGTGGATTTATGAGATTTAAAGTGACCGACGACTATGAGTGGTCTATCTTGTTGGATACGATCGAAATTCCAATTCTATATGTCGATGTTTCTCCAAAATGCATTCCATCCATGCCTATTCCTACAAATGATCTGCTTGCTTTAGACGTTCGTGGTTATGACTCATTGGCTTCTTCATCTGATCCCAAACGTGTATCCAATCAGGCCAAGAATGCTGGTTCACCGGAACTAGCTTTGTTAGATCATGTTGCAATCCCTATTCGATCATATCACATTGACACTGACCAACTCAAGTCCGGGACATTTTTCAGGAATAAAGACAGCATGATTTCTGCAATACATTCTTACCATCTAAAAAACCATGTTGAGTTTCGTACCAATGTTTCAGATTTACGTAGATATCATGCGCAGTGTAAGTACGAATTAAGTTGTGTTTTCTCATTGCGAAGTAAGTCATTTGGGCGTATATGGAAAATATATGAGCATGTGGCTCACACTTGTATGAACTCTCCTAGGGTCGAGCCTAAAGTATCTTCAAGAGCTATAGCTGATTACGTTGCGCCTTCCATGACAGAGGATGGTTTCGTTTTGAGGCCACGTGATATTCAGGGTCAGTTTTTAAGAGAGTGTGGTGTTCGATTGAAATATTCAACAGCTTTAAAAGGCACGAACCGAGCTTTGAAAAAAATATATGGAGATCATAAGAAGTCATTTCAAGTAAGAATTCATCAGTTCTAACCCTTTTTATATAATAGTATTTACCAATTACTCTTTTTCATGTCATTTTTGTCCTTTTTGTAGGGTGTTGCCAAACATCTTTACATGCTTGAGCATATGAATCCCGGATCTGTGGTTGATTTACAAACGCTTGAAGATTCGTCATTCCAGTATTGTTACTTTGCGTTAGCTGCCTCAATAAGGGCTTTTCGTGCTTGCCGTCCAGTAATTGTTATTGATGCAACACATCTAAAGGGAACATACAGGGGTGTTTTATTTGTTGCTTCTACTAAGGATGCAAATGAACATATTGTGCCGTTGGCATTTGGTGTTGGCGACAAGGAGAATGACGAGTCATGGATATGGTTTCTCGATCATGTACGGAAGAATTTTGGAACCCCGAAGGACTTGTTGATAGTGTCTGATCAACACGTTAGTATACACAACGCCGTTGAATTTGTGTTCCCAGGTAAGATCATACATTACATTCTTACCAAATATAGTTATGAAATTGCTTCTTACATCCTGTCACATGAAATAGTTAATTTCTTACTGTATAAGGTAAGATTATAATTACATTCTTACCATATATAATATCAATGTTTTTACATACCTGCAGGTGTCCCACATGGTTTGTGCACATACCATATTCAGGGTAATCTAAACCCTTATGGTGTGGATGCCATTGAAATATTCCAAGCTGCTGCCAATGCATACAAGGAAGAAGATTTCAAAGAGATTATGGATAATTTGAATGAGTCATTTCCAGGTGCTTACGCAAAGCTTATGGGCATCGGTCCAAATAAATGGGCAAAGTGCAAGTGTCCAGTTCGTCGGTATGCATTTGGCACATCAAACTCTGTTGAATCGTTAAATGGGCGTCTGAAATGGGCTAGGAAGCTCCCCATCACTGCCTTATTGGAATTTGCAAGTAATCTCACATTAGAATGGTTTTGTCAGCGTGGGATCAAAGCTGGTGAGAGGGCAAACGAGTTGTCTGAAAAAGCCGAGGAAAGATTGGGATTTTCAATTGCCAAAGGGAATTCGATGAGAGTTCAACCTTTATCTGATTTAATATTTAACATTATCTCTGCTTGTGAAAGGAATATCGTGGATTTAGGCAAGAGAGAGTGCTCGTGCCAAAAATTTCAACTGGACCTTTTTCCATGCTCGCATGCTACCGCAGCAATTAGGTAACATTTATAACATTGCTAACCTAGTTGGTAAGAATACTGTTAAGAAATATAGTTAGAATGTACACTTATACTGTAAGATTTTACAAATCTCCGAAATACATTCTAATTTCACAGGTATAAAAATGAAAATCCCATTGGTTATGTGAACGCCTATTATTTAACAAAGACGTTGCGTGAGATATATGCAGGAATAATCATTCCTCTACCCGATGTTAAGGATTGGCAGATTCCTGAGCCAATTGAGTCTAGGGCTATAGGTACCCCTGAAAATCCAAAGCAAGCCGGAAGGCCGAGGGAAAAAAGGATGTTACCTGGAGCCCAACCCTTACCACAAGGGGCAAGTGTAAAGCGACGTCGCAATCCCAAGAAATGCGGTATATGTGGTATTCTTGGGCACACTCGTCGAAAATGTCAAGATCCTCGTAGGTTTGAGTAATGTATGTAAGAATTATTTTTAATCTTACCTAGAACATGGTTATTTTTCTTTTGGATGTGCAAGGAGAATATGTGAACAAGCTTGTCAAATATTTTGGTACGCACATCATTTTTGTGTAACCACTACATTTTATTATGGTTACTTTTTTTGTGTTATATTGTTAAATGTAATCTGATTTTTTTCAGATTAAACAAGTTAATTTTGTCTCCATTCGAAGAATCAGGCATTATCAATAACGTTGTAAGATTGTATCATGAATCTTACCATATCCAATAGGCTGTAACTCATACATGATAACATGAACAACAGTAAATAAGATTGTATCTTAAATCCTACCATCTTGATGTACAACAGAAGGTAAAATTGTATCTTGAATCATACCATCTATAACAGGCATAAATTCATGCATGATAGCAGGAACAACAACAAGTAAGATTGTATCGTGAATCTTACCATGCATAACAGGCATAAAGTCATGCATGATAGCAGAAACAATAACAAGTAAGATATAAAAAAAAAAACCTTACCATCTCCAATAGGCAGAAACTCATGCATGATAACAGGTACATCAGGGATGTAAGATTGTATATTGAATCTTACCATCTTGATGTACAACAGAAAGTAAGATTGTATCGTGAATCTTACCATCTATAATAGGTAGAAACTCATGAATGATAACAGATACAACAGGATGTAAGATTGTATCTTGAATCTTACCATCTTGATGTACAACAGAAGGTAAGATTGTATGTAGAATCTTACCATCTATGACAGGCATAAAGTCATGCATGATAGCAGGAACAACAAAAAGTAAGATTGTATCGTGAATCTTACCATCTCAGATAGGCAGAAACTCATGCATGATAACAGGTACAACAGGATGTAAGATTGTATCTTGAATCTTACCATCGTGATGTACAATAGAAGGTAAGATGGAATAAAGAATCTTACCATCTATGACAGGTACAACAGGATGTAATCGTATATTGAATCTTAGCATCTTGATGTACAAAAGAAGGTAAGATTGTATCATGAATCTTATCTTCTATGACAGGCATAAAGTCATGCATGATGGCAGGAACAACAACAAGTAAGATTGTATCGTGAATCTTACCATCTCTAATAGGCAGAAACTTATGCATGATAACAGGTATAACAACAAGTAAGATTGTATCGTAAATCTTACCATCTCCAACTTGCAGGAACTCATGCATGATAACAGCTACAACAGGATGTAAGATTGTATCGTGAATCTTACCATCTTAAATAGGCAGAAACTCATGCATGATAACAGGTACAACAGGATGTAAGATTGTATCTTGAATCTTACCATCGTGATGTACAACAGAAGGTAAGATGGAATCAAGAATCTTACCATCTATGACAGGTACAACAAGATGTAAGATTGTATATTGAATCTTAGCATCTTGATGTACAAAAAAAGGTAAGATTGTATCATGAATCTTACCATCTATGACAGGCATAAAGTCATGCATGATGGCAGGAACAACAACAAGTAAGATTGTATCGTGAATCTTACCATCTCTAATAGGCAGAAACTCATGCATGATAAAAGGTATAACAACAAGTAAGATTGTATCGTGAATCTTACCATCTCCAACTTGCAGGAACTCATGCATGATAACAGCTACAACAGGATGTAAGATTGTATCGTGAGTCTTACCATCTTGATGTACAAAATAAGGTAAGATTGTATAAGTGAATCTTACCATCTCCAATAGGCAGAAACTCATGCATGATAACACATACAACAGGATGTAAGATTGTATCTTCAATCTTTTCAATAATTATAACAGGTACAACAGGATGTACAAAAGAAGGTAAGATTGGATCTTGATCACCAATAATTATAATAAGTTATCACTGTACCCAAAAACTACGACGGTAACATTCGTAAGAATATACAAATTCTTACGACATTTACCAAGTCGCCTACAAAAAAATATCATGTTTTCCCTACGACTAGGGCAGAACTACACACTTGATGGTTTGGATTAGTTTGCCTTCAATTTACAAAAAATACTTAAAACCATGTTTTCATGAAGATTTAGGAAGATCATCCAATATCATTGGAACTGTTGTGGCATCCGTGCTGTTGGAGTAAATTGTTTTTGCAACGTGGAAACGGTAGGCTTTAATCTCCTCCTTCGAACGAAGTGCATGAGTTGTGTCAGTCCTACCTATGAATCTCTCCACATACTTCAGGCAGCACAGAGCACTGTCCTCCTTGAATTTTGCACGGTATGCATTCATACCTGAAGAGGGGCCGAAGATGATTTCCCACTGTGCATATTGTGGCGTACTCATGTTGTGCTTTTCGAAGTACCCTATTTTCTTCATCATCTGGGGCACCAATCGAGCCATCGGTAAGAATGTGTTTAGCCTCATTTTCTTATCTTCCTTATCAAATGTGAATGCTCTTGGATCATGAATGGTAAGAATCTGCTCTTCCATGTCAATCACCACTGTCGCCCAATCATTAATTCCATCATCATCATCTTCACGAGTAGATCCAAAGTTGCACACAACAACGACCTAGACCCAAAAAGTTATATGTATTGGACAGTACATATTCTCTATTATATGTCATAGTGTTCGTACCTTTTCGTATTCCATCCACTCCTTAACGTTCTCACCCCATGTTGGGTAAGACCCATTAGTAAATACGAGGAGCCTCTCCATTTGCTCATCCGGGATATTTTCTTCGACACTTGGGTCGAACAAATCATAGTTGTACTCCCCCGATTCAGGTTTTGGATGGAGTGTTTCAAACACACTCTCAACCTCACACTGCACAAAACATCAAAATCATATTTATTTTTTCAATACGATAAGGATGTATACCTTACACCAGTTTTACCATAATTTAATCCTTCTTACCATGAAAAAGCAACATGTCACGCCAATACTTTGGTCAACTGTGCGCAACCCTGCAAGTGTTGGGTTTGAACAGACTACTCCAAGGTAAGAAGTCACGTGGTCCTCCAAAATTACGCTGCGTTCTTTTAGAATTTGCTCGAAAAACCCCCTGTCAACATCATCGTGCAAGCCTACGTTTCTCCTGTGTATGTGTTCATCTTCTTGCATTATGAAACACGTCAAGGTACCAATCCAAGCAATACTATATATGCAAGCATGATAATAAACTCATTTGTAATGTTAATGCTAAACTTACAACTCATTTCCATCTTGTAAGAAAGTTTTGAATTTGTCGGGAGCTGGACGCCGGTCTTCCCTTAGGAATGGACTACGACACACTCGGGAAGGATACATGATCCTTGTCGGTCGAACGCTCTTTGTGTGCCCTCGCAAGACAGGGTGCTGTTCCACAGCTTCTACGATCTCAAGTTTATCGTACTCCTGATCTATCTGTGTGTCCGTCAAGAAACTATCCTGTTCCAGAATTCCATGTCATTCTTTTAATACTCACTGATTCCATGTTGGTCAGAATGTAAAGAGAAATATTCTGAAGGAAGGTAAGAATTAAAATTAATTCTTACAATTCCTGTTGCAAATCTACGGTGCGAATGGTAAGAAGTAGTTCTCCGTACCATTTAGCGCACCACATTAATAATAATGGGAAATTGTGATATTGGTACGAAGAATTACATTCATACTATTCGTACGTTCGAATTATAATGCAACAGGAACTTACATGTTTTTACGAAAAAAAACATACATAACGGAAAATTGTCCAAAGAAACATCCCCTTCGGAATAGGAAACAAAAAAAAAAAAAAAAAAAAAAAAAAAAAAAAAAAAAAAAAACCAAGGTAACCATTGTTTGTCTTAAAACCAATCATAAGATTCACTAATTTATACCTGCTCATTCACCTCCGTATGAGGAAATGACATCCCGTGGACCTGCTGCACTGCTGTTGGGGCTGTTGCTGCTGTTGGAGCTGTTGGGGCTGATGCTGCTGGGGCTGCTGATGGGGCTGCTGGGGCTGCTGATGGGGCTGCTGCTGCTGGGGCTGCTGATGGGGCTGCTGCTTGGGCTGCTGCAGGGGCTGCTGTGATGGCTGGTTGTGGCGCCTTTCCTGATGTTTTTTCTTGGGTTAGACCCAAAGAGAACATAGAAGGCTCTCCGTGTTCAAAAAGTTTTGTAGGTTGAACAGGAGTATTGGCCACAAATTCATCCAGCCCGCGTGTAACCCCTTGAGCCGCAACAGGTGTATCCTCAATGACTTCGTCCTCCCTGTAGCCAGCACCTCCTTCGTAGTAATTGTGTGGCTCGGGTGCATCCAGCAGAATTTTACCAACCTCCTTGGCAACTTTCTTGGCAAGCCCCTTCAGCAGATTTTTTTCAAATTCACCAAACATGAGCTTCATCTGCTCAAGGCTCTTACCAACGGCATTAGCAGCTGCTGTGTCCGCAGCTGCCGAGATCTGAGCATGGCTCACAGTTGCCAATTCAGTTGTTGGTGCTTCCCCATCCTCATCTTCTTCCCCTGCATCTGCATCATCTCCCCCCCTCGTCCTTTTCTTCAGGGCATCACTGGGATCATACTTGAAGGCAAACGGCTTGGTTTCTGGATCATTAGACAAGGATATCCAGAATCCTTCAAGCTTCTCTTCCTCGGTTGGCTTCAGCCTACGAACAAGCCCCTGCAAAACACATTCATACCAATAATCACATTAAGTGACAATTTTTTATAAACACATTCTTACCACAAACACCACATTCTTACCAATCATAAGAATTTTGACAAATTTTTACAAACATTTTATTCTTACCACAAATACTACAATGAGCAAATACTACAAACACATTCTTACCACAATTTTTTACAAACACATTCTTACCATAAATCATAAAAAATTTGACAAATTTTTACAAACACATTCTTACCACATAAGAAATCACATTCTCATGGTTTGATTTCCGATAACAGTTTCTTACCACAAATACTACAATATTACCAAATCATCAATAAATTGTCACATTTTTTAAAACACATTCCTACCAAAGTTGATAAATCACATTCCTACCAAACTGTAAGAAATCACATTATCATGTAACAATTTTACATCACATTTTTTTACCATTAACAACACATTATTACAAGTAACACATTTTCATGCACATTGCATGCACATTGCTATTGTAAGGATTCAATGTCTACCCAAACAATCGGATTATAAAGTCTTACTAACAAAACATACCTCTTTGATTTCGTCCTCCTTCGGATAACGTCTTTCCTTCACGAAGGAGTATTGAACGAAACGCGGGATCTGCGTATCCTTGCCCCTGAGGCCAACAACCTTACCAAAGGTTGGAAATGCCTCAAAAATCCAAGCCTGTTCACGAAAAAAAAAATAATAGCAGAAGTTAGATAAAGCACCTTTTATTAATTAATGTAAACAAAAAAAATAACAATACTCACACAAAAAGCCACTGTATTCCCCTTGATCCCGTAGTTCATTTTTGTTTTCCCCTTCTTGTCCTTCAGGATACCCCTTATAGCCTCTAGCAGCACCTGGTAAGATAGACTCCCCCATGGGAAGTTTTCCCACTCCTCCTCATTTTCAAGCAACACCCACATCCAAAGCGGTATTTTTTTTTTCGTCGTATCGACCCCAAGGGCGAACCCCAAGCAAAGTAGCAGCTTCGATAGCTTCACCCAGTCTTCGGGCGTTGCCTCCACCTCTTTCCCTTGAACCGTGAACGTTCTATCTATAAAAGCAGTACGGACATCACAAAGGCGTGTCCCTGGTTTTGCCCCAAACAGTCGTTCGTAAGTAGAGTTAGGGGGCAGTGTTTGCTCTGCGTATGGATCGAAGGTAGAAGGCCCGAATTTGAGTCCACTGACCAAAGCGTATTCGACTCTTGAGAACCTCAAAACTTTCCTCCCAATTTTGAAAAACAAAGACGTTGGATCAAAGTTAGGCTCTGGAACAACCTGGTCAGAAATCAAGAAGGTAAGAATCTTTTTTCTACTAAAGTAGTATTACCAATAGTATGGATTAAATTATGTATGATTAATGTAAGAATATGAAATTATTATACCTGGTGACAAACCACATAGTGCATCATTTTCCCGCACCGTATTGTTGACGCATCCAGCCTAGTGAATTGTCCCATACATGAATTTCTAATTACGTTTGCCATTCTCACACTCAATTTCTTTGTCAGCAATGTATTAACCTCCCCAGCCAACAATTCGTACCCTGCTGGAATAACCTTTCTAGACATAGAAAGAAGCTCCAACCTCTCATACCTCCATTCGACCTACAACATTTTACAAAAACATTCAGCACACAATAGCAGATTCTCCTTAGAAAAGCATAAACATTCTTACTAACAACATATTTACATCATAATATCACCAGTTCTTACCAAGAAAAACCTACATTCTTACAAACAGAACGGACTCTCCTTAGAAAAACTTCTATATTCTTACTAACAACATATGTAGATCATAATATCACCAGTTCTTACCAATAAAAAACTACATTCTTACCAAAAAAAAAAAGATTCTCCCTATAGCAACTTTAACATTCATACCAACAACATATTTACATCATAATATCACAAGTTCTTACCAAGAAAAACCTACATTCTTACAAACAAAAACATATCCTTCTAATAAAAACTTCTACATTCTTACTAACAACATAAGTAGATCATAATATGATCAGTTCTTACCAATAAAAACCTACATTCTTAAAGACAAAAACAGATTCTCCTTATAAAAACTACCTACATTCTTACTAACAACATATGTAGATCATAATATCACCAGTTCTTACCAAGAAAAACCTACAGTCTTACACACAAAAACAGATTCTCCTTAGAAAAACTTCTATATTTTTACTAACATATGTAGATCATAATATCACCAGTTCTTACCAACAAAAACCTACATTCTTACCAAAAAAAAAAAAGATTCTCCCTATAAACAACATATTTACATCGTAATATCACAAGTTCTTACCAAGAAAAACCTACATTCTTACAAACAAAAACAGATCCTTCTAATAAAAACTTCTACATTCTTACTAACAACATAAGTAGATCATAATATGACCAGTTCTTACCAAGAAAAACCTACATTCTAAAAGACAAAAACAGATTCTCCTTATAAAAACTACTTACATTCTTACTAACAACATATGTAGATCATAAGATCACCAGTTCTTACCAAGAAAAACCTACATTCTTACACACAAAAACAGATTCTTACAACCACCAAGAACATCACCAATAAGAACAGTTTTTTTATCAAAACAAACGAACATAAGCTTCCATTACCAGCAAATATATGCAAATTTACATCATTCTTACAAGCAACTATGTGCAATAGCTGCCTATTACCAGCAAATATATGCAAAATTTCAACATGCAATTAGTAATTACAAAACAACAAAGCAAGAACAGCAGATACAGTAAACCCTAGGAAGAAATCAAAACAACCAAGCAAGAAATCAAAACCCAGGAATAAATCAAAATGCATACAAGAAATCAAAACCCAGGAACAAATCAAAACACCCAAGCAAGAACAAAGGTCGGAAAACAGTAAACCCTAGGTTTTGCACACCAAAATTCAATTTCGGAAATCAGAACCCTAGTTTCTTACCTCTTCATCAATGAACGGGTAGCCGCTTTTCTTCCGGACCTTCGTCGTCTCCTCTGCGACGGGTTCTTCAGTTCTCTCCGGCGACAGCTCGACAATTTCAGCCTTCCTCTTTCGTTTGCTTCCTCGAGTTCCGCTAGACATTTTTGGATGGGATTATGTGTGCAGCGGTGTAATCGACAGGGATGGTGCTTGGAGAGATAGTGGTGGACGGCGATAGAGAACTGGAACAACAGAGAGGAGAGTAGAGAAGAAGAGAGGAGAGAAGAAGAGAAATCGCCGGCGGAAATAATGAGGTTGAACAGGAGTGGGTAGTTGGGGTTAGTGGTGGAGGAGTTAAATCGATTCTCACGGTACCCTAGGTGAGAATCTGATTTTTGAAATCAGATTTTCCTTCCAAAACTGAACACAGGGGTATTTTAGTCCCATTTGGCAAAAAGTGGGTAGAATGGTGTTTTTATTATACTAGGGTATATAATAGTATTTCTCTTAAGCATAATAGGTATATAGATTTTTGCCCCATAAAATAACAACAACAATGACAATTCTATATAATAGAAAAATATTATCGAATCCGACATATTTTACCTAAAAGTAGCATTGTCCTAAAAGTAGCGATGTAAAGTGATTCATATCACGTTAAAATTAATTATAACTATGTGAGACTTTCTTTGACATAGTTTTTATTTTATTATAATAAACAACGGGCGGCTTGACTTATTTCAATGTAACGACATTTTATTTTTATTATAATAAACAACGGCCTATCTAAAAGTAGCAATATAAAGTGATTCATATCTAATATTGACGTTAAGATTGATTATAAATATGTGAGACTCTCTTTGACATATTTTCCTTTATTAAAATAAACAAAGGCCGGCTTGATATATTTTGATGTAACGACATTTTATTTTTATTATAATAAACAACGAACTACCTAAAAGTAGCAATATAAAGTGATTAATGTCGAATATTGACGTTAAAATTGATTATAACTATGCGAGACTCTCTTTGAAAATATTTTTTTAAAATCAAAATAAACAACGGGCGCTAAACTTATTTTTTGATTATAACTATGTGAGACTCTCTTTGACATAATTTTTATTTTATTATAATAAACAACGGACGGCTTGACTCACTTTGATGTAACGACATTTTATTTTTATTATAATAAACAACGGGCTACCTAAAAGTAGCAATATAAAGTGATTCATATCGAATATTGACGTTAAGATTGATTATAACTATATGAGACTCTATTTGACGTATTTTTTTTTATTAAAATAAACAACGGGCGGTTTGACTTATTTTGATGTAATGACATTTTATTTTTATTATAATAAACAACGGGCTACCTAAAAGTAGCAATATAATTAATGTCGAATATTGACGTTAAAATTGATTATAACTATGCGAGAATCTCTTTGAAATATATATATATTTTTTTATCAAAATAAACAACGGGCGATAAACTTATTTTGACGTAACGACATTTTATTTTTATTACAATAAACAACGGTTACCTAAAAGTAGCAATGTAAATTAAGTGATTTATTTCGAATATTGACGTTAAAATTCTTATAAACACGAGTAATATGAGACTTTATATTGACATTTTATTTTATTACAATAAACAATGTGCTACTTAAGATTGATTATAACTGTGTTAGACTCTTTTTGACATATTTTTCTTTATTAAAATAAACAACGGACGGCTTGACTTATTTTGATGTAACGACATTTTATTTTTATTATAATAAAAAATGGACTATTTAAAAGTAGCAATATAAAGTGATTAATGTCGAATATTGACGTTAAAATTGATTATAACTATGCGAGACTCTCTTTGAAATATTTTTTTTATCAAAATAAACGAGCGCTAAACTTATTTTGACGTAACGACATTTTATTTTTATTACAATAAACAACGGGCTACCTAAAAGTAGCAAAATAAAGTGATTTATATCGAATATTGACGTTAAAATTCTTATAAACACGAGTAACAGGAGACTTTATATTGACATTTTGTTTTATTACAATAAATAACGGGCTACGTGAGACTCTCTTTCAGGAAAAAATGCTGGTAAGAAGTTTCCAATTGCAAGAATGACGATAATTGCATCAAATCAAATTAAGTTACCGATTACATTGCAAAATATGCATTTTCCACTATGTGTTTGGTTTGCTATGATAATAAATAAGAGTTAAGGATAATCCCTCTCTAACGTAGGGTTATACCATACCAAAATCGGTCTTCAGTCATGGACGGTTTTATGTCGCAATATTGAGAATCACTAGGAAAAAAAAGTCTCAAAAAAGGTGGTTTGGTCGTTGTTTTAGTAGGTGATTTCAGACAGATACTATCAGTCATCCCTAATGGATCTCAACATGACATTGTGCATGCTTCGATATGTTAATCTTTTTTTATATTTTACGAGGAACTTGGCTCTGTCGTTTTCGGTACCAAATTGAGTAATATGTCTTTATACGTCGAAGATTTAAATATAATATGAATCGTCATTAGATTGGTTCTTCATTATTCTTAATTTTTTTTATTGTTTGTAAGTAAATAGAAATTGAGGATGATAGTATAAAATATTTTTAATAAAATTCATTGCTAAAATATGTAATGGTAAAAATAATTAGCACCTGTCGATTTTCGACGGGTAGTAAACTAGTATTTATTTATATAATACTTACGGAGTTAATTACGGAATGTCCGTCGTTAAAGTAATAATTTTATATTTATTTTTAATAAGGAAGAAAACGTTTCCCCTTTCTTAGGGGAAAAGGGTCAAATAAGCCCCTCATGTTTCCTCTTAGGTACAACTAAACCCTTAATGTTTTTGTGGGTACAAACACACCCTTAATGTTGCATACAATTGATATTTATGCCCCTCTTAAATATAACTAATCAAAATATTAGATTTCCGTTAAGTTGACACCATGAGTTACTTTTTATTTTATTTATTTATCTATTATTTTTGTATAAATCTCTCTTCTACGTAATATATTGAAACTAGCTACAATAAAAATGTAAAAGGATGAAACAATTAAAGTGAACATTGCAATAAATTGTGGGTGAAGATTCAAACAATCAAGCCTAGTCTGCAGAATATATATATAGCTAAAAGAAATTTGACAAAAGAAATTCAAACAATCAAAATATTACATTCAATATTTTTCATCTACAAAATATATAGCTGAAGAGACCTTCTGAATCCAAAACAACAAAGTAATTACATCAAACTTTCAATCATTTAGAGCATATCAATATCCATAAAGCATCCCAATAACCAGAATTTAGAGTAGTTAATGTAAATTGTCCAAAAACTTAAGACCATAAAACTGGTAAATTACCAACATCTATTCAGAATAACAAAACAATTACGATAAATTGCTAAACTTTTTCAGCAGTATCGTCCATCGTTTGTCCTCCGACAACTCTTCTTCCATTCTTTTGCAATTGTGTCAAGGTAATTGAAGAGCCTCCCATCCATTGCAATCCCAGAGCTTTAAAAGGCAAGTTAGTTGCACGAGTCACCATTGAGCCATCTCCAACAAACTTAATATTTCTTGTAGTTCCAGAAGATGGAGCACGACGTTTATCCTTATTCTTCAACTCTCTTTCATTTGGAATAGGGTATCTAGTTTGTGGATCAACATCTATGCTCGGGGAACGACTCACATTTCTGCCAAGTGGAACTTCACTCACCATACCAGGCTATTTCAATGAAATATTTGCATGAACATAAGAGATTCATTAATGAAATTGAAAAAAATATTTTAACAATATACAAAAATAGAAAATATTTTAACAAAATTTTGAATTTATAAACAATTAATTTCTTACGTTTAAGATGGTCTGACCAGTGCTCAAACTTACATAAGCACCGTAACCTCTTACTTGAGATCTGCGTCTTTTTGAAGTCCATGAGATTCACTTGTATTGTTCTGGACAATAAAAGAAACAATTTACTACAAGATAAAGTAAGACAATTATTTACTGAAATATAATATACAAACCTGATTGCAAATATATATATATATATATATATATATATATATATATATATATATATATATATTCCTCTATCATAAGAAACACCAAATAATAATAAGAATTTCAGTCCACGAGATACTAAGTAGGATAGCACTAACCTCACTCCGGCGAGATGACGATTGTCTAAGAACTAAGAGTGATATCAACGCGATCATGAACAATGGCGGAAAATACGATCGGAGATCATTGTTGATGAGGGGCAAGAAGAGCGACTCTTCATCTGCTGATTAGGAGTGCAAGTACAGTGCTGTTTGAAGAGTTTTAATTCATAATTATTTGAGAAAATGTTAAACTAACGGGAGTTTTAACGGAAAATACGGCTAGGGTTTAAGGGGGGCATAAATATCAATTGTACGTAACATTAAGGGTGTGTTTGTACCCATAAAAACATTAGGGGTTTAGTTGTACCTAACAGGAAACGAGGAAACATGAGGGGCTTATTTGACCCTTTCCCGTTTCTTTTTCCCCCTTCTCTTCAATCGAATAGTCCTAATCGGCCACTGCTACTCTTCAATCGAATTGCCGCCGTGTTGTACAACCGCCGTCTCCGCCGTGAGTACCACCGCCGTCTCCGCTGTACGTGTCCTGCCACCACCGTCTCTCTCTCTTGGATCTCTCTCACCAATTGGTTGAATTTTCGTTGTGCAGAGAGTGCCGTCACCGGCCGGCGGATTTGCTACTCTTCCGTGAAGAACTTCCGCCGCCGCCTCTAGGTAATTAATTGCCAGCGGCATTTTCTCTCTCCCGGCGCAGCGCCCCGCGATTCCACTGCCGCTGCCGCCGCCGCCGGTCATATCTGCTCGTTTCCACAGGTAAGTTCTCCCCTCTGCTGTGGAAGGATTGTTCTGTTTTTCTTTCTGCGGGATACTATGATGAATTTGGAGTCGATTTTTTTTCTAATTTTCTATAATTTGTGAGGATTCTAAAATCTGCCACTGGAGTAGTGTTCTTGTGTAATGGTGATTGATTTTTACTTTGTTCGTAGCCCATATTATATCTTCGAACTTTCCTCTAAGTATAAAATTATGTTTTATGATTGTTTGAACCCTGGGGCTGGACTGGGGTAAATTGCAATGTGTAAAAGGCTAAAACAAAGAAACTCCACGAAATCTTCCCCATCTTATAAAAGGGAGGAAAAATCTTGCATTTCATTTCGTTTAATTTACATATCCATCATAGTACGTCTGTACCTCATAATCCAGAAAATAACTTATGTCAACCAAGGATGCCGGCGCCGGCGGTGGCCGTGGCCGAGTCCTTTACACGGACAATAAACCGGAGAGTGGAGCGATGAGGCTGGAGAATCCATTTACCTTAAAAGTTGGCCAAGTGTTCACTGGCTTTGGAATCGGTTGTGGTGTTGGCATTGGCATGGGTCGCCCTTTAAATTTAGGTATTTTTTGGCGGAGACTTCCTCTCTCTTTCTCCTTTCAATCAATATTGCGTAATCTTTAGAACATCATGTTATAGTTTGAATCCATATACTGATAGTTTATGTGGAACTATGCCTTATCTTTGCGTGTGTTCTTGAGGAAAATTCTATTACTAAAGTATCTGGATTAGATTTTGTATTGTTATGGGCATGCCTAACGAAAGTTTCCTGGTTAGCTTTAGTATGGTTTTGTTTGTGGGCTAATTTTATGTTACCGTTTTAGTGAATTGTGATGCTTAGTGCAATATTAGGTGTCCGAAATGGCACACTGCGGTTATAGTCTTGTTCGAGACGTTGTAACTGACTTGGGTGCATTTGGCATTCAAATTCAGGAAAATGAGAGAGTTGAATATGAGAATGATGTATATGAAGGATGCATCTTGTTTGATTGTCTGACTCCTACACATAAAATATATGATTTTTCTTCATATCATAAATAGTGAAGAATATGATTTGGATGTCTCCACAAAATAAGCTGGAAGATGAATGCTTGCTTACCGGGAAATCTTAGAACCCTCTTCCAATCAAATGCTCAGATTGTGAGATTCTGGTAGTAGTTTCAATTAAAATTATAACATTCTTTTCTCACTATATTAGTTAAGTTGGATGATAAAAGCTTGTTGACTTCAAAAAATAAGTTGGAGACAGTACTGCTAAATGAATAATTACCAGAATTTGTGAAAAGATGTAGCATAGATGTGCGGCTAATGAACTATCAACTCACGAAAGAACCATAATACTAAAGAATCATCAGAGATTGTGATTCCAGGATGATGCTGCATGGCAATATTGATGTCTTCGTGTTTGTAAATTTTGGTAACTGGGTTTATTGAAGCTTCC
This sequence comes from Thymus mandschuricus, assembly GCA_029379335.1. NCBI lineage: Eukaryota > Viridiplantae > Streptophyta > Magnoliopsida > Lamiales > Lamiaceae > Thymus > Thymus mandschuricus. The sequence continues at coordinate 23,658,043 of CM057074.1, forward strand.
ATTAACTTTGAATCATTGATATGTGATTAGGTGCATTGCCAGTCTTGGGCCAAGTCATGAGTGCTACTAGAGGTGCCACTGATGCCTTCTCTGGCGTGCAAAGGCATGTCAATAATTCTGTATGTGGTTCTGCTGTGTGTTTTTATAATTACACTTGCTATGACAGTTCTAATTTCCCCAACTCCTTGTGGTCTTCTCTTTCATGTATGTAGCTAAAGAATGTGGGTGTAAAGAACATTCAAGCGGGTATTGGCTGTGGAGTGGGTTTCGGACATGGATTTGGAGTTGGTATGTATCTGGAAGCCTGTAAATGGTCTGAATTAACCATATGGTCTTTTGTGTTATCTAATAAAAGCGAGTCCCTCGTTCAAGAACACTCAATTAAATTTCTTAGGGGTGGGGCGGTGGGGGGTGAGATCACTTTTAATTTGATCAACTTTTCAAGTTTGTTGCTAGTAAGTAAGATCTAATTGTTTTCAGTTGTCTTTGGTTTCAGATGCAAGATATGTAGAACTTATTATTCTATTTATCATGTTCGCTGCATCAAGGTTATCCCTTGGTAGGCTTTTAAACCATATTTCTTATGTGACAAAATTAGTTCAACATTTGACTATTTGAGCATATGAAGAAATGATTTCTTGAATTCAAACACTCTAATTATGTGGAAATAGGCAATTTAATACTTCTGACTTGCATTAGGTAGCTAATCTAGTGGTAACAATTGACAGGCCTTGCTGTGAAGCCTAGCGCGTTGCATCAGATACAGTCGCTATTTGTTGTATGTTTTGATACTATCTCCTCTTTTTAGTGTTTCTACAACTGTATAGATTTACCATTTTGTTCTTCCTTATCACACAACATTTTCAATTTTCAGCAAGTGGCCGCACGCGTGATGGAAAGAGTTGGAATACATTCCAGTTCTATCATGTCTGTTAATCAAGGGACGGTTACCCCAGCAGCTTTAAAAAGTGGAAAGAGCATGGTTGACGAAACATCATATCAAAATCAAAGTAATAATCAGTTGGCAGCATCTTCATCAAACAATAGGAATGGGACTGCACTGTTTTCTCCAGAGGGGAATCGGGAACTGACTAATTCTGCAACAAATACAGAATATACCAGTCGAACAGAGGAAGTCCTCAACAACTTTTTGAAGAATCTCAAAGAGGAGGGAAGCTCTTCTCATGAACAAGTATGTATTGTTCAACCTCATCTACTAGAGCATTACCAATGCAACATGGGTATGAAGAATAGCTCTCTGAGTTATGAAATTTCATAATGAAAGAATTTCTTGGCTGACAAGTGAAGTGCTAAAGTGCCAACTTAGACAATGCTGAAATTTGAAACTAGAAATGAAATAGTATTTCGTTGGTTAGGCATCTATCATTGAAGCTACCTCATGGGAGCCTGAAGCAATTGGATAGAAAAACAGAGTTGTGGTGTGGTTGCATGAGATATAAAGATCTAGAAGTGTACATTCTCCTCTAAAGCTGTAGACCACAATTAATGAAAAGATGCTTCCTTGGTTTTTGATGCTAAATTGTTGTTGGAGGCTTTCTGGGCTTTATAACTGATTACATTCTATAGAAGAGTTATGAACAATGCTTTGATATTACTGGACTTCATACGTTTTGAATTGCTATCTGCCAGTCTGGTGTCGGACCTTTTTCATTTACCTCCCACTATAGTTTGTTTAATGCAATCAGGCCCTCTGGTTTATTCTATGTAATAGGATACAAGGTATTTTAGCTGATAGATTAAAAAGGAATAAAAACAAGAATTTGCAGGTGGTCCTGGTGCAAGTGCTAAAGTTCATTTGCGTTTGCAGTTCTGGATGTATCGTTCTGTAATTGCCATAAACATGTATTAAGCTCCTTTGATTGGTTGCAATTTAGTTGCTTGGAGTTGAAAGCTACTAATTCTTGTTGTTGTTTGCAGGTTAGAGCACCTCAATCAGATGATAGCGTGCTTCAAATGGTAATGAACAGCAGAATACTAATTTCTTATTTTACTTTATCTTTTCTCCATGCATAGTCACAATCAAAATGAAGCTTTTGGTTTCATTATTATTGATATTGAATAAACAAAGATTAGTTTAAAAGTCCAAAATAGGCCTTGGAAGCCTAAAATAATGGAATAGATACGTTCCATAACCTAAACCTTCTATCTGGTATAAATGGTTGCAACTTCTGAAAATTTAGTTGCACAAAAATTTGATTATTTTGAGAGATTATATAAGCCAACAATTTTCAAACGATGAAATTCATTTGCAAGTATATCATTGATATTTCCAGTTCGACCTTAATGATTGACTATTATCAAGCTTTTTGTTCAAAATTTAAAAATTCATTAGAAACATGAAATTGCCGACTCCACAGTTTCAAAGTCCCCGGGACCTGAACCACACCTTGATACAATGTTGTTTTTTTGGCAATGGTTCATCTCCGAGGCTCTTGAAAACCCTGGCACACCTCTAACCTTCGTGGCCAACCACCTCCCACATTCCCTAATAATTGAGATTTTATTCTACTTATCTTTTTGTTATTCATACTTACTGACCACTAACGTTGTTATGCATTCAGGTGCTAAAACACCAGGTACTCATTGGAGAGCTGATCCAAGAAAACGAGAAGCTTCGCCAGATATTGGTTGATGAGTTGAAAATACAACCTAACAGGCTCCAATCTAGCGGCACAAGTAGGAATTCGTCCTCTAGTACTGAATGTTTTGAATGCCGTAGAAGACAAAGAAAAAGGTGAGCAGTTTGCTTAGTCCCTATAAGTTCGTTCATCTCAGTTGGCTATGGCAAAACAAAATTTTCCATGATCATTGTGGACAATGCGAGGAAGTAATGGATAGTTACTCAACTACCTCAAGGAAATTAATTTTTGAAAAATCCACCATCACATAGGCTCGTCAAGCTAGGCACCTTCAAACTTTTAATATGCTTATTTAGTTCAAGTTAGGCCCCTATAAATGCAGTTGTTGCTCTATGTTGCTTATTTTTTTAGCTGAATTTCGTGCCATTGTATCGATAGAATTGTATAGAGGTTCTGATGCTAGCGAATTATTGGTGAGTGGCACATTCTACTATCTTCATATCATAGTTGAATCGTTGAAGGAAGAAAAAGCCCATGATTGGAATGGATGTGTAAAATTTACTCCATCTGTGTTGTCGAAGTTGAGTCACGTTTTGTTGGCAAAAGTTTAGGGGATTTAACCTGCTAATTAAGAAAACTGGGGTTTATTATCGACAGATATTTTTTATTTTTTATTTTTTCACCTCTTACGTGGGCCAACCGATCCGAGTTAGGTTGGGCATTCATGTAACGAAACCTTTCCCTAGTCTGGAATCCCATCATGGATTGAATTGGGTAAGATCCCTTTGAAATTATGTTAATATCGAACCTTGAACATACTAGAGTTTTCAATTGCATGATTTTACTATTTTTATTTCTTCTTCCCGCTCGACCGATCATGTTAAAGTTTAACGAAGACTTTTTTTATGCATGAATTCTAATTGTTTTAGCTACACTTTATATACTATGTAAAAACAAAAAAATGAGGGGCATTTTTTTTTTCACTGCTATGTTAAGGGGTTTTTTTTAGTATTTTCACTTCTGCTTTATTTTTTCTTAAAATTTTAAAAATATTTACAAAAAAAAAAAAAAAAAAAAAAAAAAAAAAAAAGTTAATTTCAGGTTTAGTGTTCGTTCCCCACTATTTATGGTTTTTTTTTAATGGTTTTGCCAAATTATAACATTCAAAAATTAGTTAGTTACATTTGATAAAATGTCAATGGACACAATTTTTTCCAACAGGGTGTTCGTTTAATTTATTACATTGTGGGAATGAAATGTAGATGAAAAACCTGAGATCTTTTTGTGAAAGGTGTAAAGGAAAACTCTTTTCCAAAGGACGCCATTCTCCAAATTTTATAAACTTATTCTGCTATACCATTGCTACACTTTCTTAATCAAATAACGTCTGAGTAGGGAGATGCTATATACGTCTTATTTCCTTTACACTATTTACCTCTACGTCACCTAACCTTAACGGTTCCATAGACCGTGCCGGTGACCTAGCCACAAGCGGCGCTATGGAATTAATGGCCTTAGTGATTCAAGACATTTCGATCGGAATTTGTGTAATGTTTGAATGAAATATAAGACATCATCTAAATCACATTTCTATATCAATATCTTCAACATATAATGTTTAGATTCAAGCTCTTGATCATTGTCGGCAATGTATCAATTAAGGGCTCGTTTGGTAGTCGTGAATTTAGGGGTGGTTCGGTACGCATACCGTAAAATTTTCGTCATACCGTATACCGTACCGTTAGTTGCGGTATGAGATTTTTCATATCATTGTCTTACCGTTTCTTTCGGTATACCAATGTTCGGTATACCTGAAATTCGGTATGGAAAAAATCCGTACCGTTATCATACCGTCGTTTCGGTTTACCGTACCGTACTTCGGTACCGTACGGTATACCATATACCAAAAATATACAAATATCCATAAAATTAAAAATTCATAAACTAATAAAATCCGTACAACAAAATCCATAAGAAATTACAATTCATTAATAAAAAGTCTAATCAATCCATAACTATTTAAAATGCATGCATACTTCAAGAATCAACATATATATTTCACTTATACTTTTCGATATATTTACTTTAAAAATTAAAAGATTCATAAATTACGCTAGTATGCCTTAAATCTAAAATCACACTAATATTTGATGAATACTATTTGTAGTATTTACTTAGATAATATAACTTATACACTAACATATAAGTTATTTACATTCAATTTTTATTTTTAGCTACTAGTATATCTTAACTTAATTAAACAAGTAACATAAGTTAGAAGTATGTTTTATCTTTTATATTGTAAACTTGTAGTAGTAATACGTACATTAAGGTTGCGTTTGGTAGGGGTGATAAGCCCCGGATAGTGACTGTTAAACGGGCTTATCACCCGTTTGGTACGTGAGATAGGCTAACTTGGGGGCCCGTGATAAAAATTGGGCCCGGGATTAAATTACTGTTCCTCTTTAGTGATCTCCACCACCAATTTTGGTCCGTTTCGTAAAAGGCCCGTGAAAAGTAGCCCAGATTGTGATGTGAAAATACAACTTTGCCCTTACAATTCCTAGGGTTACACACGTTCGAGCAAAAATCGGCCTCATTTTTCCAGCCACCATCTCCTCTCCCCCTATCTCCATCTCTCTTCGAAACTCCCTCCACTTTCATGGCGAACTCGAACGGCGACAGCGGTGTATCCGGCAGCTCCCGCCACGGCGCAGGCTCCTCCCACGGCGCGAGCTCCTCCCACGGCGCTGGCTCCTCCCTCGGCGGCGGATCCCGAGGCCACGAAGGCCGACGCGAAGACGGCTCTCGCGATAAGGACAACCCTGGCCACGACAAGGGCTCACCCGTACTGAACTACAACGTGCCTGCTGTAAGTCTCTTTCCCCCTTTTTCGTTCCTCTCCTGGAAATTGATGCGAAATTAGGGTTACAATTGGGATTCAGGCAGACGACTTTGGGTTTAGGGTGGGGAATTTGGGGTTTAGGGTTCACTTTATTGTAGATTCCGATTTTAGGTTATCAATTTTGAACTTGCAGAAGCACGGTTCCCCTTGAATACACAGGTGAAGAATTTGAATTGGAGAGGAAACTAGGGTTTCGGCTGGGGGAAATTTAGGGTGGGGGCTTAGGGTTTAGGGTTTATTCAATTCACCCCGATTTCGAGTTAAATTTGAATCCACAACAGTGTTGTGTGGGCATTTCTGGGCTTGTCCTTCAGTGTGTTTATTATTGGAACAATGAATTTGATTATCTCTGTTGAAATGTTGGGCAATTCAGGGAGGATATGCATTGTTTGCTCTTGTTGTGGAATCATTGGCAAGCCTGCAATTTGGTTGGGGTGAGAGGTTGATGAAATTACATCAATCTGTGTAAGGGAAGTTTGTTGCTTGCTGTTAACAAGCCTAGACAGGGTATATGCAAAAGTGTTGTTGATGTTGTTGTGGAATCATTAGTCTCTATTATTTTTTTCTTTGTGAACTGTTTTTATGCATTCAACTGAAACCTGCTTCTTCCAAATAATCAAAGCATTTCTCATTTTGATTAGTACAAGGTTGAGTGAAAATGGTAATGGTTTATTGAAAAATGGTTGAAGATGATCTTATATCTCCTTTACTGTTGTTGTCTTTGTTGATGTAGGGCTTTGATAAGTGTATGATAACATGTTCTTATCTCTTTGTGAACTGTGTTTATGCTTTGAATAGTATGCATTGAATTGAAACCGGCTTCTTCCAAATAATCAAAGCATTTCTCATTTTGATTAGTACAAGGTTGAGTGAAAATGGAAATTGTTTATTGAAAAATAGTTGAAGATTATCTTATATCTTATTACTGTTGTTGTTCTTGTTCATATAGAGTATTGATAAGTGTAGGATAACATGTTCTTATCTATTTGTGAACTGTGTTTATCCATTGAATTATCAGTCTCCACTTTTTTTTCTTTCTTGAAATAAGCCATGGGATGACCTAACAACCACTTCCGAATCCGATACCGATTCTTCTAACACCGAGCACCCAGACTCTTCACAAGGAAATCCTGCTGAGTTTTCTACGGAGTGCCTTTCCGGTGTCCTTCCGTTCTTCGAGATTGAACTTGTCAAGACACATGTGGCCAAGCGATACAGATTGGTAATGCGCTTTTACCCTATGTTCATTTTATCAACTATTTACATGGTTCTTGTGCTGAAATGTGATGTGATGATGCAGCTGATGCCCCGCAAAGCTATGAGGATGCTGCTGAACGTCGACATTGCTGTTACCTTGCAGTACGGGCTTCAAGAATGGAAGGGCACTTACCATGGAAGCTACAAACGTCCTGTCATCAGCAAGACCGCTTGGCAGCCGTTTGTCGACGACAATCACCTCAAGGCCGGGGATATTTGCACATTATAGCTTGAGAAACTCTGTGACATCTGTGGCGTCTGGCTGAAGGTGCTGTTGTTGAAGGGCCCGTTCGACACTCCGGCAGAAAGGCTTGCTCAGAGGATGGCTGGCACCAGTGAAGATCACGCAATTGTTATTGATTAAAATGTTGTGGTGGATTAAAACAAACATTATGTATATTCTATCTATTCCTATTCCCTCATGTATGTTCTAAAACACTTTGATATCCCCTATTTTTTGTTTTTTGGTTTTGAATAGGGTGATATTCGATGGTATTAAACTGGGATAATCGTAAATCGTTGTATTATATTTTGGTATAAAATCCTCTGGAGCATTTGTTTTATTTCATTCGTTGTGATTTTACAAAAACACACAATTGGAACAAACACTTAGCACATAAAATTATAAAAACGCACTCTTGAAATTGCTAAATTGTTGGAAACATAAAACGCACTTTTGAAATTGCTAAATTATTGGAAACACGCTTTTTAATAAATCATATTCAACCACCTCACAATTACATACACATTTTCTCATTCACATACACTTCACAAAGAGGAAGGAGCTACTGCTAGAATCGAGATTGGAGAGGAGCTGCTGATTGCCGTTGCCGTTTATCGAAGCTCGAACGGCGGAATCAACGGCCTCAGTCTTTAGCCCGCTGCCGGAATTCTTTGTGCTAGGTAATTTTAAATAAGCAAGTAAGAGACATCAAACTTCTCCTCCATTCCAAGATGAGGGATGTCCTCTAGCATCAGCCAAATCTCAGTCCGAGCCTTCCCAAGATCAGATTGATATCCAATGCGATGAGCTATAGAATCAAGGCTGAGCTTAGTGTCAGAATGCATCTTACCCAATATGTCACAGAGGTTTTGATCAGTTGTATCAATGAGCTTCCTCTTCTTCTGAGAGCGGGAAGTTCCAGCTTCAAACCTTGTTGAATCAACCTCGCTCTGATCTGTGGTGTCGGGCTCGTAGGTGGCAGTCGGTGTAGGTGAAGTTTGCATGGAATGGGGGAGGCTGGGCAGGCATGGGGTGCTGCTCCTCGTTCAGAAGTTGATTGACAACATCAATAACATCTTCAGCTGTCTCTCCAGTGGCCCTATCCTTCCCAAACGCTTCAGCCCAACGATCGTAGTACGGTCACGCCTTCCCGTGGATGTTCTTTGCGTTTGCATCCACCTAAAACAAAACATTTGCAGATTATCAATAAGTGCAACATGCAAAGAGACACTGAAGTAATAACACATTATCAAAATATCCCTCATACAAACTCTATTCCACCACAACAAACACATTAACACAAACAAACCTCCAATGTGAAAACAAATGGGACAGCAGATGAGTACATGATCTCCACACTACTTTAACATCTTCCCCATATAATCTATATTCCACCATATGTACTCAAGTTATCAACAAGCCCATAACAACAAACAAACCAATTACTTTGCAGTTTAACAGTATGTCATAATCATCTCCTTTAAACAAAAATCCTACACAAACCATACTCCAGTATGAAAACAAATGGGAAAGCAGATGAGTACATGATCTCCACACTACTTTAACATCTTCCCCATATAATCTATATTCCACCATATGTACTCAAGTTATCAACAAGCCCATAACAACAAACAAACCAATTACTTTGCAGTTTAACAGTATGTCTTCATCATCTCCTTTAAAACAAAAAACCTACACAAACCAATTACTTTGCAGTACAACGTATACCATACTCATCAACTACATCATACAATTTATACTCCATAACAGTAAACACTGATCCCAAACCAAAAGTTCTTGTTTTGCAGTCTAAAAACTATTTCATCATCAACTACATCATACAATTTATACTCCATAACAGTAAACATTGATCCCAAACCAAAAGTGAATGTTTTGCAATCTAAAACAATATTTCATCAACATCATTCTGAAACACTTATACCCAGTGCACAAACAAACCAAAATATGGTGCTAATTCAATTTCACAGTGATATTTTCCAACACACTCAACTCATAAACAACAAACAACCCCACCTTATAACAAAGAGCATATACAACAACAAATAAAGGTAAAATGAAAATCAAGGGTACCGTACGTTGCATATTTGCTCCCACTGCTCGTCGTCGGCGTCCACAGTGTGATCTCCGTGGAGGTTGAAGCCAACACCGCTACGGGCTAAGATAGAGCACATGGAGCCGTAGTTCTTCTTCCACCCCGTGAGCTTGGACACGATGTGAGGGTTGGCTCGTATGTTTGCAGTAGGGAAGTGGCCCCTCATCAACTCCTCAAGTCTCCCCACGTAACCGGCCTTAAAACCGTTGTCCGACTTCCACCCGGTTGCGCAAAGCTCCTTCAAGCAATCAAGGAGGACCTCCTCCTCGTGTAGTTGCCAAGAGCGTCGCAGCTTCGGTACCCTATGAACTGCAACTGCAACATGTGCATTATTAATTAAAAAGCTTCGACAGTAATCAAGCGACGGAGAAGCAACCAACTCGAGCCCTAAACCATAAACCCTAATTACAGAAATCTCACGACGGAGAAGCAATCAACTCGAGCCCTAAACCTTAAACCCTAATTACAGAAATCAAGTGAGGAAGAAGCAATGGCGAGAAGAACATTACCTGGCTGAGCTGCCATGATTTCCCCGAGTTGCGACTGGTATTCTTCTTCGAATTGCTCCGGTGCTCTCAAGTAGAACCTTTCTTCCCTCACACCTCTCTCTCCCTCTCTATGCGATTGAAATGGTGAAAGAGTTTTGGTAGGTAGGGCTTTTGTCCTATGAATTTGGGGGGAAATGAAATTGGGGGGAATTTGTCCGCCTTTTTTTCCAGCAAAATCGAATGGGGGGGGGGGGGGGGGGGGGGGGATAGAATAGGACAAAAACTATTCAGGGGTAACTTTGACATTTCCCACACCAATTTCATGCATTACTCATTGTAACCAAACAACACCTCTTCTTCACATTGGTATGAAACTTCCCAACCAAACTACAAATTAGTTATGAAACTCATGTTCGAAACCTAAGTTTTAATCACTGGCCGACTATCCCACCCGACCTACCAAACGAGCCCTAAAGATTCAAGACTTTATCTTGTATAAACTAGTATGCATATAAATTAATTGTATGGAGTATAATTTAATAGTAATTTATAAAAAGTACAGTTATATAAAACTCTTTAATTGTATAATAAATTTCGGTATATATTCGATAACTTCGGTATATACAGTAAAATACAATGCATACCGTACATTCGGTTTGTACCGAATATTTGGTATATTCGGTATATACCGTACATACTGCTTATTCGGTATATGCCGAATTTAAGGTATATATCGCGGTACAGTATTTATTGGTATACCGCGGTATTGTAAATTTGGATATCGTTGCCGTATCGAAACTTATCGGTACAGTATGATACAGTACCGAAAAATCGGGTATACCGTCTCTTTCGGTATTTTCGATTTTTTTTCAACGCGGTATGTTCGGTATTTCGGCATAACAGTATCCCGACCAACCCTAGTCGTGATGAGATATGGTAAGATAGGATAACTTATCATGCCTCTTATGATAAGGATTAAGATAACTTATGTTATTCAATTGTTTGGTAGTAAAGATTAAAGTAATATTATCTAGCCCTACATGTTTGATAGTCAAGATTAAATGCATGATAAAAAGTCAAATTACTAATTTGACCCCGATATTAATCATAAGAAAATTGGAGAAAAGGACAAAATGGGAAAAAAAGAAAACCTATGTTTTTAATGTTCATGTGGGATAGCCTTATCACATGGGGGGCTATGATAACTTTTACAAAGAGTTACGGCAAAATTATCTCGGGCCGGATGATAATCCCGGACTAATGAGATAAGTTATCTAACGTACCAAACAGTAGGATAACTCGAGATAACTTATCTTATCTCATGTTATCTAACCTACCAAACGAGCACTAAGTAAACTGGCTTTGGTCTTGTCTCGGGAGTAAATAAGCATATGAATAATGTATTTGATTATTGAAAGTTGGATTTATATAGAGTATCGTAAATTAACATTTACTTATCGTCGTCCTTTATTCCCTATACATATAATATCTCTATCCCTCCTCCGTATATAAAATCTCTTATAGCCTGTAAATATATGAACAAAAGGTTTTGGCAACAATGTCATGAATATGAATGCCTTGGAACAAAAAAATTTAAAAGGTAATATTTGGTTATGGATTTGACCATAAATTAAATTGTTAGTCTATACATTAAGAAGGGGCAAAAATTATACTACCTATAGAGTATAAGATAAACTAAAATATACCCAAAACATAAGAAAACATAAAAACTACCTATAGTTTACTCTAGAGGACACAAATACCCCTGACTTTTACTCTCCCACTCTCCAACGCAAACAGTGCGACTATTACTCTCCCCACCCACTCTCAGAAACCCTTATTCCCGCCCACCCTCCCACCACTCTCTCTCGAAAACCTTCTCCACTCACTCTCCCAATCTTCTTGCCGGAGAAACTCCGACAACTTCTCCACCACTCTACCACCAGGAACTCCGACGAGATGGCTCCAGGAACTCGGAGTTCGAAACGCAAGAGAGAGCAAGCTTTTGAAGCCGAAACGGCGCAAATGGAGTGATCCAATTTGAGAGAAACAGAGTGAAATTGTGGTAGAGAAGAAGAACGCCCAACAACAAAATCCATCCGAAAAATTTGAACAAAAAATTCAACGAAGATGGAAGAGAAGAGAACGAGAGAAAATGCAACAACAGCGGATCGAAAACATTAACCTGAAGCTCAGGGTACCATGTTGGGAAAAGCTAAACCAGATTCATGAACAACAGCAGAGAGGATGAAGATGAGAGGAAGAGACAAGAAGAGAGAGAAAGTAAATCTGAATTTCATAAAATAATAACCGCTTTTTCCATGTACAATTCTAGTATTTAAGTTACTACAAATGAGCTAATGACAGCTCATCAAGGTGCCAGCTCATCTAAAATACCAGCTAGACTAGCTGTATGTAACAAACTTAAGAATAGAAACAAGATTAAAAACAAGATCATTACTATGTACAATATAATAGAGAATAATTTTTTTTGTCGAGCATCGCTCATGTAGACGCTCTAGTTTCAACGAAAAGCGTTGACAAAATTTTGTCCTTTGACATGGAAATTGGGTTCCTGTTACTGTAGATTACAAAATAATGAGAAAAAATAATAATAATACAAGAATGCCAAATCTTTTCCGCTGGCGAGAGACAAAGGACAATCAACAAGAGTAGAGGGAATTTCTCTCATATGACAAATGCCTAGAAAAGATGAATTTGAGTTCAAATCCGGATAACAATAGCAACCCTGAATCAACCACCCCACCCCATATTGCACCTCTCACCCGCTCTCTCTTAAGAGTCTCAAGACTCTCAACCGCCCAATCCGTCCTGCCCCCATCTTTGCGCTTCACAGTTGTGTTGCTGATGGCAGCTCCTTTGCCTTTTTCTTTCCTTTTTAACCAATAATTGGAAATTTAAAGGCAGCGTCATGAAAAACTTGAACTCGGGACCTTTGATCCTGAAATTTAATCCTCTATTGTTATGCCACTACATGCACACATCTCCACCCTTACGTGCCAGCGCTGTCTTATTGGCGTCATGCAAGGCCACCGTGTTTATATTGTAGCCGCACAGCTCTGATAGCGGCAGAAATGCATTTGCTGCCCTATGTGACTATGTCTCCCTCTCTCCCTATTTGAAGTCTCACTCTCTCAACCCTCTCCACCGTAGCAAAACTCCCACGACCACCATAACTCTAGTAACAACAGTTAGGCGAGGAGAGATCTACATTCTCTCTCTGCATCCACCCCTCCACCCCCTCCCCTCTCTATAGTATAAACACATATACACCAATTTAACTCCTCTCTCCCACCCTCCCTCTCTCTCTCTACAGTACAAACATATATGCACCAATATGACTCAAAGCGCAGCTTCATTAATAAATAAGTTGAAAATTGTAGTCATACACTAGAAGATTGCAAAATATCCAGCATAATATGAACAAAATCCATTCACTTGTTAACCAACCGCACTCAAATCTGTGTTCATTTTTTCCCCAAAAAAATTGTCTTCTTTTATTCGACCATACATGTTGGAACTATTGCAATCACTAACTAGCCAGATAAAATTAATTCAAGTTACATTTAATTTTTCGTATGTTAGTTATTAGAGGAGAATAAAATGTTCCCCGCATAAAGAAGTAGCACATGAAAGGAGAAACACGAGTTATGTATAGAAGTAATGAAATGACATAAAAGAGAGAGAGAGAGAAATTTACATGATGGCCGTGGAAAAATAAATAGTACTACTTCTATATTGACAAGGATTTGAGGCAAAACCTATCTTCCATCCGTTACGAAATGAGATAGAATATCAGCATCAGTCCGAGCTGAAATGGCTGAAGGCCTCCACGCATACGTATCAAGACATGTGCTCACATAGTATTATATAAACATACAAAACTATTCCATAAGTTGGGACGACGGCAAATTATAGTAACTGTTTCACGCAACATACTCTGGCATAAAGCACCCTGTTCTAAGGTTCTCTTCATATTCCGATGCTTATGCTGATTTCAGAAACTCAACCCCTTTCATCGGGTAAAAGGGGCTCGGATGTGCCACCTGCAATTGTAGAAATCCACATATAAGCATAATCATTAATCAACTTCTGAAATAGCACCAACTTGTCAATATTTTGAACTGTCGTGGTCCACATCGAACATCTGACAGCCTTGGGAAAACATAAAAGACTTAACAAATTTCACATTCCTGAGAAAACAAAAGACTAGAAAATGAAAAAACAAGATACGCCTTATAAGTTATAGACAAAATGGAATTTCAGGGAAAATACCTACTGACATGAAGACATGCGTCATACTTTCAAAGATCATAAATGAGAAACTATAACGCCTAAGATCAGCATACACAAACTCTCTCTCGACATTTTAATTTAGCCATTACTTACTCTTGATTTATCTGCTCTATCCTCCAAGCTCGTAAATAACATAAAGTTCTGAGGTTTCCAATAGGCAACCTCCTTAGCTAGAAATAACCAACTGAACTCTTCAACTGCTTAAGGCGTTCATGCATGGTTAACATTTAAAGGAGATACATGTGGAGCTTTGAACATAATTTACACAAAGGAACAAGAAAATTTTGTTGGATGTCTTCTATATAAGTTTAAACATGAAAGCGAATCCATTCTCTAATTCTCCAAGTTCATCAGCACTAAACCAATAAATGTACACAAATCAAATTATATAATCAATTAAATCAGATTATACGATCAATCAAAAAAATATGTACAAAAGAACAAGTCCAGTTATATCACAAGATATTTATCTTTAAGTCGAAGCACAACTGTGTGAAGTTATTGGTTCATGTACCGAAAACAAATGGGACTAATAAAGTGGGACGGAGGGAGTATATTTAATTGGAACTATAAAATCTTGACCATTTATCAATTAAAACTGATGGTTGAGATTGATTCCTAGTTCACATTATTTAAAAGGGTTCTCATATGATTTATTCTATTTCTATATATATGAAACAAATCTTTTATGCGATGACAATTTAATGCAGCACAAGATCCATGTCATATATACGTGCATCTGTCATGTCAATCTCTTGATTATTCTATTTCAAATGTTTTATGGAACCAATTATCAAACTTTATGTAATTTCTATCACCTTGGCACCCATAAGAAAATATTTATAATTTTGACCATTTTATAATAAATCTACGCATCGAGCCATTGAGGTAAACTTTTAGTGAAAATTTGGTGGAATTGGTCGTCGGTAAATTTTACCAGTGCCAGTCTGGTGACAAATTGTGGCAGTCAAGCCACCATAAAATAGTTTTTTTTGTATTAATTTACATGTAAAAATGAGGGAGCTTCGATCCTGCCTACAAAGAAAATCGTCTTCTGTACATCCCCTCCATCTATGGTGCCACGTGTAAAGCAAGTTGTGTTATCATTGTAGGTGATAACTTTGTGCTACCAGGCTACCAGCCTAACACCCCTACCCCAACTCCCCTACCCCAACTCTCACATAAGATGGACCCATTATGAAATCAAATTAATAATAGAAGTACAGTAAATGTGTAAATTAGTTTAGTTTTGTACATATTTTTATTCGTGTATCAATAAATACTCTTCTATCCACAATAAACACTTTTAGTGTGTCCATTGTTAATGTGATATGAGTAAATTTACTTTTTTTTTTTTTTTTAATATAGATTACTGTATATATTTAGATATTTTTATCAATTAATAGTATGACACTTCATCGATAAGCATATTAAGAATGTCCACAGTGGGTAAGAGATCATTTCTCTTAGTTTATACCGCCTCCTTCCCACTTCATTAGTCTTGTTTCCTAACATAAAAAGATTTAACCCTTATTTTTTAATGTAGACCTCTTACTTTCTATTTTTAACACTTGTGTATAAATTATCGTGTTGAAAAGGAACAAAACTAGTGAAGTGGGTCGGAGGAGTCATTTACGATAAATTTCAATCAAAATAATCTAACTACTAATAATTTGCACTTAAATTTATGTCAAATTGTTTACATCCCAGACGCTAATTTAAGTCACTCAGAATATAGTAATAATTTTTAAATTAACACAACAATTTTCATATAGAGTCAAATTCAATTAGATTTACTAAAATTAGTTTGTTAACCATACCCAATTATATTTACATACTTTACTACTAAATTGTTTGCAACACAGTTCGTTTTGTTTTTCTTTCAGTTAATTATTTATTTTCTAATTCTAATTTGCTTTTGATAATCTTAATCTCTTTTTCCCTTTTATTAGCTCTAGTTTTTCTCTTTTTTATGATTAATTATTACTCTCTATGTCTAGTTTATAAAAGGATATTAGTTTAAATAACAAAATTTTAACCCACTAAAATTCATTCACACTACTTTATCCACCACTATTACTCTCGTCTTAATTCTCGTGGCGAAAAAAAAAACTATCCCTTTATTAGTGAGATGGAGGGAGTATTACTACAAAAATAACATTTATAGAAATTGAACAGTTCGACACATAAATTAAGAAACATTTGTATAAAAGAATGATTATTATTACTATAAAAATAAACGTGTGATGAAATTCGAGACGAGTAAAAAAAACGCCGCGAAAGAAATGAAACGAAAGGAATATAAAAATAGAATTATACGACAAATTTAAATTAAGCCAAGCATAAAATTTAATTTTGTTATTCATCAAGTGTCAATTACTCACTCCGTCCCATTGGGATAGGGACATTTTTTTCGACGCGAGAATTAAGACGAGAGTGATGATAGTGGTTTAAAGTTAAAGGTAGTGGGTTAAAGTGATGTGACAGAATTTTATTGGGTTAAAATTTTCTATTTCAAGAAAGGTCCCTATATCAGTGGGACGTCCCGAAAAGGAAAAGATCCCTATATTAGTGGGACACAGGAAGTATAAATTAACGATATATACTATCAACAATAATAATCTAATTTATGCTGAACATAATTATACGATAGTATTAACAAAATTTTAAGAATATTGATTTTACATGACATTAGTTAAAAATTACTCCATTATCTCAAAAGAAAAGGGGAAATTATGTAGCATGGCCCACTTTGTGGAAAGTGACAGGGGAAGGGGGTGGTGTTGCGAGTGGAATTTGGTTGGGTGTGGGTATGGAAAACATAAATGTGACAAGTGTCACTTGATTAAAGGGTGAGGCACAAAAGACGGATTTCCCCGTCTTTAGGATCGCCTGTGCCTAAAAATGAGGTAGTACGTCTATCAAAACTAAAGAAATTTCTAACATTTTGCACCATCTCCAATTCCGAGGAAATAGTTTTGCTCATCTCAATCATGCTTTTGGAGTTCACTTTAATCGACTAGGAGGTATAAATAAATCATGTCACTATTGGATTCACATATTTGAAAGTTTTTATTTTATTTTATTTTATTTTTTTTATTTTTTTTTAGTTGATGTTATCGTTTGATACCACTTTTAAATTGATATTTGGCACGTGGAGAGACGGGGGTGGTGAGGTGGGTGAGGGTGTCAAAGATGAAGGTTGGGAGGAGAGGATGCGGACAGGCGATCAAAACCACCAAATACTTTCATTGCAGGGGCAAAAACTTTCTTGCATACTTTGATGGCATTTCCGAACATCTATACAACATACAATATCTCGTACGAAACTAGCTTTGATTCAGTTTTTCTGATGAATGCAAGTAAAGAAAGCTAGACCTAAAATTGAGATATTATATTTGGGCTTTTAGATATTTTAACTTAGTGGGCTAGACTACTGTGCCTTTGGGCCCAATTATATGACTTGACCCTTTTTTTTTTTTTTTTTTAAAAAAAAGATACAATAATTTTGAAATTAATTTACTAAAGCTAAAGTTTGTAGAGAATAATAATTCAATAATATAGTTCTAGACGAATGAATTACACTTTAGGTAACATACAATTGGATTGAAATTAAAATATAAATACTACATCTTCAATCAGCGCAGAGTAATAGGATGGTTCGGTTCTAAACCAATCCAAAATGGTAAGTCCAATTAAACCAAACTTCTAAAAAATTTAACCGATCCAAACCAATTTTTTTTAAGAACCGATCCGAACCAAACTGAAAACATTGGTATGGTTTGGTTTTTGTTTTTGTTTTGGTTTTGGTTGAATCAAACTTTTATTAGTACCCAATTCATGCAACAACAAATATTTTAAAATTTCAACAAAATTCTAGATAACATATAAATCAGGAGTAGTCAAAACATCCAACAAATACTTCAACATAATTAAAATTTCTAACAAGTTAATAGTAGGTAGGGGATAGTCAAGATTAAAATACTACTAATATTTTATATAAATATTAATTATTTAAAAATTTTAATATAAGATTGGATGGAACCGAAAACCTAACCTATAGAACTGATCCAAAACGAAATTTTTTTGGTTTTCATTTACAACAACCGATCCAAACCAATATGCAAAAAAATCAATCCAAACCAGCCAATTCACAATGGTTCGGTTTGGATTTTTGATCCGGTTTGGTTTTGCTCTCCCTTATCTTCAATGGTAGAAACAGTGGCTCGAAGAAGTGAAATGAGGTAATCTTTAATCTTTACATATCTTCTTCATCATCTGCAACAAATACAAAAATTAATTAACAACACAAGTAATCTGATGCAACAAAAACAACATTTGTGTTGTAGTCTTCAAAGGCCTTAGGTACTAAGATATGAGCCAAGTAACAACATAAATACATAAATTAGTCTCTAATTTATGATCCTTTTGATTTCCACCGCCACGCACCACACATTCTGGAGGATAATACACGTGGAAGAAATTATATGATTAGAACTAGTTTGTAGATCAAGAAAATCAGTAACCATAAATAATTTACTAAAGTGGTGGATGGTACACGCATTACTCTAATTTTCACTATCATTTATGTGAAACCAGGTTAACCGGCTACAATCAAGTCATAACAACAATTTTAAACAAGAAAAGAAGCTTATGTTAATGCAATCATACCTTGAAATGTTGGATCTAGATGAGGGAACGTTGTTTCTCCGATGAGGCAAGATTGAGATCCCTTCATTTTTATTTTTTATTTTATTTTTTTATTTCATTTTTTTTATGGATGTGAGTTTTCCTAGATCTAAAATTCAGATTTTATATTTGGGCTTTTAAATATTTAAGCCACCAAGTTTAGTGGGCCATTGGGCCCAATTACATGATTTAAACATTTTATTTTTTTGAAAAGAAAATACAAAATTGATGAAATAATTCAATATTACAGTTCAAGACGAACGATTTACATTTGCAACATACAATTGGATTGAACAATATAAATACTACAAATCCAAGTTACTAAATCATGATAAAGATTGACAGTCTATTGCAATAAAAGTAAATCCAAACCATTAATAATGCTTCCTTGAGAACCAATTTCCCATCTTGTTTGCCCTATTTATCTTCTCAAGTAACTATTAATAAAAAATAAAAGTATCAATCGTAATCATGATCATCATAATTAGAAAAGAGACTTACATCCGATTAATTTTTAAAGTAGTAGACAGATTCTTGGATTCCATCCACCGAGGACAGCTTTACAATTGGAGATCCAATCCCTTTCGTTTGGCCTCCACGCTTTGCACATACTTTCCAATCCTATCGGTCATCTTGTTGTTTCGAATTGTATGGAATGAACCCATTTTGATAATCGGATGGGGCAACTATGAAATTGGTTCACGACCCGGAGGTTGTTGTCTTAGAATATGACCTCATTTTGATGATCGGATGGGGCAACTCACCATTATGTTGTTAACAAAATATTTAATTTCATCTTTCTTTATAACATAACTATCATTATAATCAACATAAGAATCATTATAATCGGTAGGTTCGACCGGTTTAATTCTAAATTATTTATCGGTCATCCAGAATTGATTAGTTGAACAACATGCCTTGGTAAACCTCTTCAAGTTCAGTCTGCCAAATATTCTCTGGATCATGACTAACCAGCCACAACTTATCCGGAGAGCATCTTTAAATATGTTACGACTCCCATGAAGCATTGGCCCCTTATAACAGATAAAAGGGAAAGAGCAATTTGCATTATACATTAAGAACTTACTAAAAAATAACAACATTCACTATAACTAGATATGACCATTACTCAAATTTCTCAATAACTGTTGAAATAGCATTTGCACAAGAAACGTTTAAAATGTCCAAAGTAATCAATGTAGATTATTTTCTCTTAGCATTATCAAAGTTTTGAACCTAAGGGTACAATTACAACCAAAAGCATAGGAGAGTGGATCAATTATTTTATCAAATTATCCCTCACACACGAAACCCCCAAAAAAATCCCAAAAATGGCTGCCGCGGAGTTATGCATCTGCGTTGAAGAAGGTGAATAGGTCTGCATCAATTAGGGATGTCAAACGGGCCAGCCCACCGAGTTTCGGGCTAGCCCTATCGGGTTGCGGGCTTTTCGGGTCGGGTTAATCGGTTTTTTTTTTTTTTTTTTTTTTTTTTTTTTTTCGGGCTATTATTTTTTTACCCTAACCCTAACCCACCGGGTTTCGGGCTAGCCCACCGGGCCATTAAGTTTATAAAAAATAAAATTAACATCGTATAAATATAAAAATAATTAATATTTTAGCACATACTTGTATAAAAAAATTAAATAAATTATTAAATATTGTGAATTTAACAAAAATATTTTTGAATGTTATTCTTTATTTTACTTTTCACCAAGCGCCGAAGTAAAAAACGTATATAATTTAAAATGAAGATTATATTTTTATTAAAACAAATTTAAAATACTCAAAAAAAAAAAATACAAAACACAACATAATTTATCAAATTTATAAGTAGAGTAATGAAATATGTCATGAATTCATAATTTATGGTAACCCACCGGGCCAACTCATTGGGCTTTCGGGCTCGGGCTTTTTTCGGTCCAGCTCTATCGAGTTTTTTTTACTTTCGGGCTATTATTTTTTTGCCCTAACCCACTGTTTTCTTCGAGCTATTCAGATCGGCCCGTCGGGCTCGGGCTTTTTTGACATCCCTAGCATCAATGATGCTGGAACTATTGTCGTCTTCAGAGATCCGGTGTGGAAAAAAGAAACTGCCGTCACACATTTGAGCGCTAAATTCAAGGTGATCGCTCCGATCGAATATTTAGCATCTATTTTTAGCAGATTTGAGCGACTAAATTCCGAGGATTTCTTAGTATTTACAGAATTTTTGACAGATTTGGATCTTTTACTTGTTTAATTACTTGAATCATGTGTCTCTAATTTCTAGATTCTAAAATTTTTACTAGGGTTCTACAATCTGAATTTGAATTTGCCACCTTAGGTTTAGTTTGTCGACTGAATATTGGTGATTTAATATGCATTTAGAACTCTGTCAATCATTTCTAGAATTGGGGAATTGACTCTAAATTGGGCATTTAATAGATTATATTTGAGATTGTGGGCTGTGAAATTTTATCATGAGTATATGAGGTTTCTTGAGTCTCAATTTGAGTAGCGCAGAGTAGTGCAATATGTACTTGCTTGTGTGCATGAGAGTTTTAGTCAAGATCAATGCAAATTTTGAATGGAAAGTGAAATATATATATATATATATACAGAATTGATATGCTGAGCATTCTGTGCTGAGCGTTTGTGAGCGACAATCCACGTAAGATTATTATTTCTCGTTCTTTCTCTTTTCTTTTTAGTTTTTTACGCTGCGCCTTCTCCCCCTCTCCCCCTTTTCCCTTCCTTCTTTCTCAGTTATATTTTGAGAAATCACCAAAGAATTCTCTTGAACCCCAATTCGTGAATCGGAAAGGTAAATTGAAGGGAAAAAAAAATTGCCGCACCGTCGATTCCTAAGACTCAGTGATCGCCACTATATTGCTTGAATCAATTAATTCTCTTTCTTAATACCTTTAATTCTCTCTCCTGCGCTATTGCTTTCACCATAAATTGCAGAATTGATATCATGTAATATTGTTTTCTTCCATGAAGTAATGCGAATACTGTATTTTAATGCTCTAGTCAAAAACCCATGATGGAGGGTTCACGAATGTGGATAAAAAGTAACTTTGTTCATAATTTGGTCAAACGTGTGCATATATAATTTTGCTTTCCAATAATTTGACTGTAAATCTCAAATTTTAGAGTATTATACGAATTCTTTTACATCACACACATATATATATTTTCTTTGTACAGGAATGGGAGAACACAGTGATAATGAGTTATATACTCCTCAACTTGTGGATGATCGAAAGCCAAAAGTAGGAATGATATTTTCATCAGTGGAAGAAGCATTCTCTTTCTATAACCAATATGCACGAGAAGCCGGCTTTAGTGCAAGAATAAGCAACAGCAGGAAGAATAAGGAGACGAATGAAGTTGTTTGGAAACAAATTGTTTGCTTTAAAGAAGGTCAGACAGACGAGTCCCGGTCTAATAAACGAGCAATCAATGATCAACCAAAGAAGATACGAGCTCGTGGGGAAGTTAGAACCAATTGCAAGGCAAAAATTTCTCTCGTCAAACAACAGACCGGGTCAGATTGGAGCATTAGTAATTTCGTGGAGGGTCATAATCATGCCTTGTCTACTCCTTCAAAAGTGCATTTGCTACGCTCACACCGTAATGTTTCAATGGCAAAGAAAACATTGACTCGACAATTTTCAGAAGCTAATGTACCAACTTGTCAGCAAATGCGCTTATTAGAGATAGAGTATGGTGGACCTGAACGTGTAGGTTGTACCGAAAGAGATATTAGAAACTATGAGAAAGAGTTAAGGGAGGAACAGAAGGATGTCGACGCCAACACGTTGATCGAGTTCTTTTCATCTGAAAAAGAGAAGAATTCGGCCTTTTTCTTTGACTATGAGACTGATTCAAAGCATAAGCTTAGTAGATGTTTTTGGGCAGATCCTACATCAAGGAAGGCGTATAGTGTATTTGGTGATGTGGTTGTGTTTGATACGACATATAAGACTAATAAATATGAAATGATTTTTGCACCATTTGTTGGAGTGAATCATCATCATCAAACCATTGTCTTTGGCTGCGCCGTTTTGAGTGATGAGAAGACTGAATCTTTCGTTTGGTTACTTAAGAAGTGGATGGAAGCAATGCCAACAGGAGCTCCAAAAGTAATTATCACTGATCAAGATCCGGCTATGACAAAAGCAATTACAGAAATTTTGCCGAATACGGTGCATCGATATTGCTTGTGGCATATCTTGAATAAATTTCCTGATAAAGTTTTTGCAGTGATTTTACGAGATCATTATCAAAGCATAAAAAATGTTATATTAAATTCTAGATCTCCAGAAGAATTTGAGCAGTTATGGAAGGATGTTATCAAGCTTGCAGATTTGGAGGAAAATGAATGGTTATTGTTGATGTATGGTCTACGGCATAAGTGGGTTCCTACATATTTCAGTCATGTTTTTTGTGCTGGAATGTCAAGTAGTCAGAGAGCTGAAAGTACACATGCATTTTTTAAGAGGTATGTCTCAAACAGAAACTCATTAATGGATTTCATCACGCAATTTAATAGGGCATTGAGAAACCTGAGACACAATGAGTTGATTGCGGACCATAGTGACATGAATGAACGTCCAAAAATCAACACGAATTGGCCGATGGAAACTCAAATGGTCCGTTTATATAATAAAACGAAGTGGTTGGAATTCCGAAGTGAAGTTAGTCAAAGTCATGCCTACTATGTGCAACATGAGTCCACAGTGGATGACATAGTCTTCTACAATGTGCATCGGTTGGAAAACTCAACCTCTAGATCAAGGGTGCTCATAGATGACAGAAAAACGGAGCACATATCATGCAGTTGTAGGAAATTTGAGTTTGATGGAATTCCTTGCAGGCACATGCTTGCTTTCTTTCGTGTTAATCAAATATTTCACCTGCCAGAAAAATATATACTCAAGCGATGGACACGAGAAGCAAAGATTGGTGCTATACATGCAATAGATGATCAAAATGTTAATGATACTCCAGTTGGGTCTTTGATGTCACGGCACTCCAGATTATTACACAAAGCTTCATCGTTAGTTGATGATGCATCATTGACTGAGGAGGGAACACGGTTTTTCGAAGAGCAACTAGACCTCATACAAAGTAAGATCAAAGAGGTGAACAATCAGACAACTTTTGCTGAAGGAAGCCAGAGAAGGACAAGTTTAGAAAAACCGTATGATATTGATGACCCATCTGGAATAAGAACAAAGGGAAGTGGAAAGCGATTGAAGTCGTACAAGGAAAAATCAACTTCAAAGTCCAGGATATGTCATGGATGCAGGCAACGTGGAGTATCACATGATAAGCGAAATTGCCCCATTTTGCATGATAGGTATGCGTCGTATAATAAATCTTATCTTATAAGTTTTGGGCATATCTATCATAGTAGTTATTAATTGTTTACTACTTTTGTATGTGGTTAGTTTCAGGTCAAATATATGTGATCCTCAAAATAACGATAATGGTGATGCAAGTGAAGAAGACTAATTATGTATCCATAGCTGGTATTATACATGAAAAATTGTTTGATTATTGTTGATAATTCGTATGTACTCTAATTAAAATTGGATTTATTAATGAACTTCTTTGTATGTCCAGGCTCTTACAGGATTTGGTGAAGCTTATTGATTTTGCTAAATGAAGTTTACTGACATGGAGATCAACATTTGACAAGGAAAATAATTGTGAAGTCCTTGGAGTGGTCAAGTTTATTACCAAGAGTAAATACTCTATGTTTACTTTTAATTATTGAAGAATAAGATATTTAGCCATAGTACCTTTTTTTCTCTATCTAAATTTTGATACAAAGTGCAAATTACAGTGAGTTTTTATGCTTTTATGAAATTTTCTTATTTGATGGAAACATTGTTATAATATCATATTAGTTGTCTTCTCACATTGGTATCGATTACCACTTGAATAAAAGGTAAATTGTACTCCCTCCGTCTCATTTATGTTGTCTCATTTGAAGCGAAGAACTTGAAGTGCTACGTAATTTTCCTATCCTGAGATGGTTTAAGAAAATGTTTTTGAAGAGATCATGCATAGGTCCTCATTTTCCAATTGGGTATATGTCCTAAGAAACGTTATGTAGATAGGAAGATTACGTAGCACTTCAAGTTCTTCGCTTCCATAATTAGAACTGCTAGACGAGTAATCAGAAGCAAATAAATTGAACAGCTGATCACGTCCAGATACTGAAAAAGAAGTAAGTTGAGGAAAATATCCAGCTCGTTTAGCTGCTACAAGCTTGGATGCTATTGTTTGGCCCAAAGACTGCCCCTCTAGTGCCAAACATTTCGATGAAGTAGCACAATCCAAGTAATTAACATAAAAAATGGGAATGTTGTATTCATTAAGCACTGAAAAAAGCCAAGGGTACTTCTCTTCCACAATTTTAAATGATAACAAGTATTTTTGTATTTCATGAGCAATGAACTTCGTACAATTCTGAGAAGGAGTATTCTTGTATTTCATGAGCGAAGAACATTTGAATATTATAATAGACTCTATTGAATATAAAATGAGATAACATAAATAGGACGGAGGGAGTATTGTATTTGTTTGAACAAAAAGATGAATTTTAATTACAAATGAGCCTATAAAGTTGACAATGATTAAACAACTTCAAATTACATCTGCTAATTTCTTTAACAACTTTTGCACTTCAAGGGGCTGGAGATATGAATTTTGAAGTTGCTTTTAGTGAACTACGTCTTCACCTCCCATCTTAATCCTGACTATGATATGAATGTCATATTTTTCGATAAACCTGAAAATTCAGACTAGGCATGTAAACGAATCGAATCGAGTCGAATATCACTCGATTCGATTCGGATTCGTTTAGCTATTCGAAGATTCGCATTCGGATTCGAATTTTTTCCGAATACTATATTTGCTTCGTATTCGATTCGAAATGATATTCGAAAATATTCGATTCGCTTCGAAGATTCGTTTCGTTTATCCGATTCGTCGATTCGATTCGTCGATTCGATTCGTATATCTAAATTCTGAAAAGAAAAGCTAATCTAAATTCTGAAAATGCAGTGCGCGGCTGGAGGAAGATACACGACTTCTTCCTTTTTTGTAATTGAATTTTCTAATATTGTATATTTCTTCACTTTTTCCAATTTTTTAATTAATAAAAATTAATTGGGCTAAGGAATTATAGCATATATATTTTAATATAAATAAATATATTTAGTTATATATATATTTAATCGAATATTTACGAATATCGAATCGAATATCATAATTTTTTATTTGGATTTGAATAATAATCGAATCATAAAAAGTATTTGTTTTCGCATTCGAATCGTAAAATAACGAATACGAATCAGGCTAATCGAATTCGAATCACGAATCGAGTCAAAAATGTTTGATTTGTTTACAAGCCTAATTCAGACCATCACTATCAGTTACCAAATAAAATCACTACTCAACAAGAGCAATAATCAGAGTTCCTTTAGCAATGAACTTCCTACAATACTTTTGTCCTTTATCAAAGCATGCATTGTGGATAAAATTGAATGTATGGTATGAGATATTATAGATACTTCACCAACCTTATCAATTGCTTACCACCAAATGCAGCCAATTTAGTGGCTAAAGCAAGCAGAAGACGCTCCACTATAAGCCTCTGTTTTTCTTGAAATATGGTTTCAACCACCGTCTGCAGGGAGAATGTTTTTCTTTTCATAGGTAGGATATTAAATTTATTTCATCACTAGAATCATTAAGCCAAGTGTAGGGCAGCACAGTAGGGAAATGTTTTTTGAACTATACAAATTTATAGTGTAAACTGAGAATAAACCGGACAAAAGAAATTAAAGAGAAAGAAATAAGTTTATCGATCGTGTTTTATGCACACACTCCATCAAAACTAAGTTATCTCTAAGCCTTTCCTCATGCTTTTATTTCATCACTGGAATCATTAAGCCAAGTGTAGGGCAGCACAGTAGGGAAATGTTTTTTGAACTATACAAATTTATAGTGTAAACTGAGAATAAACCGGACAAAAGAAATTAAAGAGAAAGAAATAAGTTTATCGATCGTGTTTTATGCACACACTCCATCAAAACTAAGTTATCTCTAAGCCTTTCCTCATGCTGCAAAGTTTCAATGTCTCATCCTCAAACATAAATTAGTTAATGGAGAAGGATCCAAAGAGAGCAATACCTCTATTATGGGCCACCATTATCGCCGAAGACCGAGTTGACGGTGCTCTCAAGGACATGGTCATCGTTAT
Source organism: Thymus mandschuricus (assembly GCA_029379335.1). Lineage (NCBI taxonomy): Eukaryota > Viridiplantae > Streptophyta > Magnoliopsida > Lamiales > Lamiaceae > Thymus > Thymus mandschuricus. The sequence goes on from CM057074.1 coordinate 23,684,900, forward strand.
GAAGTAGCAAAACAGAGCCGAAGAAGACATCGAAGCGATCAAATCACTATGCATTCGTTGCTCCGATCAAGCCCATAAATCCCTCGACAACATCTTAAGTTCACCTCCTTCGCCGCCATTAACGTTTGATTAAAGTTTCACCTCAAAATTTCAAAATTTCTAAAAAATTGATTCCAGCTTTACCAAGCATGATAGATTGTACTTCTACTGTAAATTGTTGACAGAAGCTAATGTACCAATTCACGAATTAATAGCTAAATTGTTGACAGAAGCTAATGTACCCTCACCACCGCCGCCGCCATCGACGGACGCCTCTCCGGCGCTGACATAATTCTCCAACCTCCCTAAATGACGCCGCTTGATATAGCTAAATAAGCGTGTGCCTCGAGAAAAAAGAAATTGAAAGGAGGGAATTGAGGTGATTATTTTCTTTAATGGCTTCTTCTCCACTTTGCAATTAATGAAGGCGAGCCCCTCCTCCGCCCTACACAAATCGCCATCTGCATGTAAACAGATTGCGCTCAGCATTTAATACTACCTCTGAATTGGTACATTAGCTTCTGAAAATATAATTGAGAACGAAGTTGGTACATTAGCAATTGGGACTAGGGTTCAAGAGAATTCTTTGGTGATTTCTCAAAATATAACTGAGAACGAAGGAAGGGAAAAGGGGGAGAGGGGGAGAAGGCGCAGCGTAAAAAACTAAAAAGAAAAGAGAAAGAACGAGAAATAATAATCTTACGTGGATTGTCGCTCACAAACGCTCAGCACAGAACGCTCAGCATATCAATTCTGTATATATATATATATATATATATATATATATATATATATATATATATATATATCTTATCAAATTGAGAACTCTTCTGAAAATTAATGATAAGTCCAAATGTTGCATGAACCAAGCACCGAAGTAATATAACTCACTTATAATGAGATCATAGTAGGAAAAATATGTGTGACACTGTCTTGAATAAGTGGAAAAAACCCGAGTCTTCATGATTATGTTTTATAGTCAATAAACTTGTACTCACCTTTATATTCAATATGTTCAATTTGTATAATAACTATGATTATTCAAATGGACGGATGACATGTGATATTTGCATTGCAAACATTTGCACAATCAAACCCTCAAACTACGATTCGATTAAGCTTTTGGCTGGTATTTTCTTGTTTAGGTTGATAATTTTCTTGAGTGAAAAAAGTAAACCATAGTCCATAACTATACAAATTGAAAATTTTCTCCAATCAATTGCATGTTTGCCACAAATTGGTGACCTCTGGCGCTAATTAAATCTTAATTAAATTTCCGATACATTATTATAATAATACGTTACAAAGAGAATAAAAAGATTAATCGTGTAGGAAATAGCTAAACTTCCATTCCTGCTGAAAAGCGTGTTTCTCTATTTCAGCGACATCCGCTTCTCAATCCCACTTCGGAACCCCTGAACTTGAATTTCAAACGCGCGTTTCATGCTTTGTTGATTTTTTTCATTCGTGAGAGAGAGAGAGAGAGAGAGAGAGAGAGAGAGAGAGAGAGAGAGAGATGGCAGCCGTGGTGAGAGGCGCGATGAAATTGTTCTGTGCAGGAGTGTGCTTTTGGATGGAAATCTCATGTAAGTAGTAGAACTGTGCTCTTATTATTCTGTTGATGGCGATCGATTATACGGTGCTGGGATTTGAATTGAGCTTTATGAGTCTCTGAGTTGGCTTTGGAGTTCTATGTCTTTTCAATGTATTTGGATAGATGTTGGTTTACTGTGATAACTTGGATAGCGCACGAGCAAAGTTAGACTAGTCGTAATATCCATTTTCATTTGGTATGATTTTGAGACCTGCCCCTAGCTAGCTTCTCTCATCTATCCTTGTTTCTTGCTCATTGTTTGATCTCTTCTGATATTGAGCAACCTGGGTTATACATTATTCGTTATGCGAAGTTTTTAAATTTCGATCAGAACTCATGTTGACAACTTCCTGGATTAGGACTAGAAAACAAGAAGTTGTTTCAATCCTCAACTTGTTTAGCAAACACCGTTATGTAGTCTTTATCTCCTTATCTAAGCATCCTCCTCTTTGTTGGAAATCACTTCTGTATCATGTTATCATATGAACCATTTAGCTTCAATATGATGTACTTTGACAGATTGTATTGAACTTCGATCTTGTGGAATAATTGTTCTTATTTTTACTTGGTAAATTTGCTATCGATCAAGAAGCTTCGAATTTTAGGCAGTTTTCCTAAAAAGTTTAGATCTTAATGAGTTTAAATATAAAATTCTGGACTTTAAAGTTTAGATCTTAAAATGGTATTCTACTGAAGAATCATCCGAAATATATTAATCCGTGAGGGTTAGCCCAATCACAAATACTCCCTCCGTCTCGGAGATCATGAACCAATTTTCTTATTGGGTCGTCATATAATTCATGACACTTTTTCTATTTGGAAAATAATTAGGGAAATAATTGTACGTACCATTAGTAAATCTCATATTACAATTAACATTCTTTAATTGAATCTCATCATTTACCTATCTCTCAGCACGTTTCTCAATATTATTTAAATTTTAAAAGTTTAAATAATCACAATGTGTTCGTGTGTCTTCATCTAGATACGATGTTTCATTTAAAATCAAACATCAATATGTTTTTATGCATTTATGATGCTCTAGTTTGAAAATATGCCTAAGATACGTAAAACACATTATATCTCTATATATAATACACTTTAACACTAAACATTCTCGTCTTAAATTCCATGCCGAAAAGAACGGGGTCATGAATAATGAGACGGACGGAGTAACAAATAGGCCCGTAAAATATACAACTCCCTAATCCCAAATTCAAATGTGGCCGCAAAATGAGTTATACATGATGAGATCCTCTATTGTATTTCGGTGTAGCATTTATTATTATATCGACAGATGATTGTCATATGTGTTTAAAAGCATTTTTATAACAACTAGCGGAGATTACGTGCGGTGCACGTATAATTTTATTGGATACATAATGATTATTTTTAATGTTATTAGTATATTATAAATATCAATACACTTGAATACAAATAAAATAATAATATAACTTGAATATATATTGAAATATATCTGGAATTAATATTCTAATGAAAATATTAATGTTCAAATGATTTATTTTAATTGTAAGGGCAAAATAGGCAAATCAAATTTTGTAAGGGTTGGAAATGGTGAAGAACCGACAGATGCCGAAGGTAACATCAAAATTCCGGAACAGATGGTAATTGAGTATGATAATGAAAAAAATTCCTTAAAAAGGCTTATACAGGCTATTTTTCCAGATCTGGAAACACACGGGTGTTATGCAGAGTACATGACACAATGAGCAATCTTAACACCTAAGAATGACCACGTTGATAGGTTAAATGATGAGTTGATATCAATGTTTCCGGGAGATGCACAGGTTTCAACAGTTTCGATGAAGCTGTTGATGAGACTAATGCAAACTACGATGTGGATTTTCTAAACTCTTTAACTCCAAATGGTTTGCCTCCACATAGGCTGGTTTTGAAAAGAAATTGTCCAATTATTCTCTTAAGGAATTTAGATCCATCAAATGGTCTATGCAACGGCACAAGAATGGTATGCAGAGAGTTTAAGGGCAATGTAATCAGTGCAGAGATCATGCTTGGCCAACATATAGGAAAACAAGTTTTGATACCAAGAATTCCGCTTTCACCTGCTGAAAATGAAGCCTATCCATTTCGATTTAGACGGAAACAATTCCCTATCCGTCTTTGCTTTGCTAGTGGAGATCACGTGCGTTGCACGTGGATCCGTAATTTTTTATTATCTCCTTACCTTAGGTGTACAGTTGAATAAAGAACAATTAATAATTTCAAATTTTGAAAAATATTGCAATTAAAATTTAAATTAATTTTTAAAAAACAAACATTCATGTATATAAAAAATAAAAGATTTAAAAAATAATTTATATTATTCTCAATGTCTAAAACTTAAACATCTAAATTAAAGTTGAATGTTTATTCACATTAATTTTTTTCTTGTTTGATTTTGATGGACGGGAAAACACCTTTTGATCCTTTTTCGTTTTGGCACAAGCTTGTCCAAGGTTCAGCAAATCATGTGGTTTTTCAGTCTCCGTAGGGCGGTAGGGCCCTCCTTGGTCGAACCATCTTTGGGTTTTTCCATCTCCTTGGTCGAACCATCTTTAGGCTTTTTTGGCTTTGAAAAGGTAGGGATCTCTGCTAGTTTTGCCATGATCGCTTCGAACATTTTTGTATGCCCTTCTACAATTTTCTGCATCATCGAAATTTTTCCAACGAACTCTGCCTTCAAACCTTTCACCATCTTCTCTATCTCCTTCATACGTGCTTCTAATCTCGTCCCCATGAAAGCGATCCGGCAAGTCGGATTTGTAATATTTTTTTTATCTACTTAACTTAGATGTACATATGAAGAATGAATAATTAATAATTTGAAAACTTAACAAACATGAAAAATAAAATTTAAATTAATAAAAATAAAACTAATATTTATGTTTACAAAAGATAAAATAAAAAATAAAAACTATACTATTCTCAACATCTAAAACTTAAACATTCAAGAAGTTAGGTTGGATGTTTATTCACATCAATCATTTTCTTGTTTGATTTTTATGGACGGAGAACACATTTTGATCCTTTTGCTATTCCGCACAAGCTTGTCCAACGTGATGTGATAAGAATATCAATGCAATCTTATAACTTCTTTTCTATTATCTTTCTTTTCCCCTTTCCTTGCACTTCATCAAGTTTCACCTCGCCATTTAATTTTTTATTTTCTTCCACTTGAGCCGGCTTGATGTTTTTCTTGGCCCTTTTATTTTCTGCAACTTTACTCTCTTGGTTGATTTTTTCTTTTCTCCAACTTGAGTTGTTTCAACTTCATTTTGCTTTACGATCTCTTGGTTGGATTTTGCATTTCTTCAGCTTGATATAATTTGTACTCTTGAATTGATGTTTCTCCACAGGTGTTGATGCAGTTAACCCTTTTGTATTGTGTTGGCTATGATACTTAGGTTACCACTGCTATCAATCTTGATATACTTGATCGCAATCATGAAACGAATTTCGGTTGAATTTTGTAAGCTCAAACCTTTATAGTATAAAGATTCTGTTGGGAACCCCCTGCAGTTTGATTTTGATGATGTTTATCGAAACCACACTTAGGCATATTTTACTTTGTTTAGGGTCAAGGCCGATAGATCGACCTGCTACCTGTTAGTGCAGGTCGATGCTCTTTATGTTCTAAATGCAAGTTCGATCCACCATGTAAGAGGAAGGTCGTTTATCGACCTGCCTCAATAGGATCGAGCTGGCTTTATCCGCCTGTCTATCGACCTCCCCTATCAAGCTTCCAGCTGGCATTGCCTTAGAAGATTTCAAGAGCTGGATTATCAATCAAGGTCGATGCTCCGCCTTCATGGAGCGTCACGACCTGATCCTTGCCACGTCGAGTACCAGCAAGGACGAATATTCCCAACGGCTAGAAGTGAGTCAGCATCCAACGGCTAGTGCCACGTCAGCCCGACTCCAACGGCTAGTTTTTCAAAACTGCCTATAAATACTTCAGCCATTTTCGGATTCAAAAAAGGGGAAACACTAGCTATCAACGCCATATCTCTGCCCAAATCTCTCTCAAAGCTCATATCCATTCAAGTGTTCGAAATCCGATTAGTTTCCCAAACACTTGAAGAAGAGAGGTTTCCGATTCCGAAAAACACCACAACGACGAAGCGTTCACTGCTGCTTGTCGATTGTTCAAACAACTTCTTCTCCGACTTGTTCGAAGTTAGAAAGCTTGTTCTTATTTTCGCCATTATAGAGTTAGTCAAGCTCTGTAACAGCGTAAGGTTGTTTGTACGTTCTAGTACGAAGGTTGTAAGGGTCACGACCCAAAACTCGTGTCTAGTTACTCTCAAGTTAGATTGTAGCTAGAACTGATACTCAGTCAGTATAAATAAGAGAGAGGTGGATCCAAAAGAAAAGGGATTCTCAGGTCGAGTCGACCTGACGTGGACGTAGGAGGGTTTCTCCGAACCACGCTACATCGCGGTGTTTCTCTCTCTCTCTTTATTTATCGCTCTTTCATTTCATTATCATACTGACGAGCATCAACCTGCATTACACGAATCAACCTGCTATCCATATTCAACCCTAAGATTTTTCAAAGAGTAATCAACCTCCACCAACTTCCGCATTAACAGTTTGATAAATCAAGCTTGATACCATACGAGCTTGATAGATCAAACTGCCTCTGATAAGGTCGACCTTGACAAACGACCTGCAGATCAACCTGAATTTTAAAAGTCAAAAACGGTTGGTTATTGGTGTATTCCCCCCCCCCCTATACACCAATTACTCTTTCCCGGGACCAACAAGTGGTATCAGAGCAGTGGTTCTTTTGACCGCTGCTTTGCATACTAAAAGTTCCTTATCAAACTTTTGGTCATTTTGAACCGATCCTTAGAAAAATCTTTTTCATTCATTCATATCATATTATTCTGCTATGGAGGCTTCTCTTCTCAGGGTATGTGAAGACTTCTCCGTTCAAGGCTATGAAGATTGGAGCTTTCGAATCAAGATGTGTCTCAAGGCACATCACGTCCTTATGTGGGACATCATCGAGAACGGACCCTCCCCCATTTATGCTGCAAAGATCATCGTGGATGGAACAGCCCCCGGGGAGGCTACATACGAGAAAGTCCTTAAGAATCCTCGCGATTACACAACCGAGGAAAGGAAGGAGGCCGGTCTCGATGATTATGCAAAGGGACTCATCTCCAGCACCGTGAAGGGCGTCTACCTGGCCAAGATCAGAAATCTTGAAACGGCCAAAGAAATGTGGGACACCCTCCGGTCCATCAGCCTTGGCTCAGAGGAAATGAAGGAGAACAAGCTGTCCATGGCGTGCAGCAAGTTCGATGACTTCAAGATGGTTTCGGGAGAAACCATCGAAGCGATGAAAATTCGCTTCACCGAGATTGTTCTTGAAGTGGCTGCCATCAACCCATACAAGTATACGCAGCGCGAGAAGAATCTCAAAGTGATACGTGCCCTCCCTGCAAATTGGCACGTATACGCCGCCATGCATCCAGCCCGATCGGATTTCAACTCCCTCACCACTGAAGATCTTTTCGACATTCTTGTCGGAAATGAGTATGAGATGATCCGCATCCATGGATCAACCCAGCCTTCCACCAGCAAGAAGGCTGATGAAAAGAACAAGGAGGTAGCTTTCAAGGCCGACTCAGCCTCAGCCGCTACCCCAAGTCCGATTGACGAATCCATCGTCAAGAAGTTCGAGAAGATGACTCTCGACTATGCTCTAGCCGCTAGGAGAAATGAGAAGCTCCTAGGGAAGGTTGTCAAATACAAGAAATTCTACCGTGACAACAAACGAAACTTCTCCAACCGCAACCACGACCGCCCTGACAAAAAGGGAGAAGGTAAACCCTCAACCTTCAATTCTTCTAACACACCCGAGGGTGGTTGTTTCAACTGTGGCAGGCCAGGTCATTACAAGACGGACTGCCCGGATCTTACCAAGGCCGAGAGAGACGAGCTCCGTGCAAAGCGCGATAAGAAGCTCAAAGATCAACGAGCTGCAATGATCGTCGAAGAAACAAAGGAAGCTCACCTCTCGGATAGCTCGTCAAGTGATGACGAAGGATACATCGCTTTCGATGAAAGTGATGATGAAGAATGCTTCGTTGGAAAGCATCAACAAAACGAGGGATCTTCAAAGGTAGATCTTCAACCCATTTCACTTTTTTTTTCTGACGATGATTGTGCAGAAGAAGGTGATGAAGACCTATCCGAGGCTGTGTCTTGGGAAGAAATCAAGAAGCAGCTGGATGATTATGCCGATCTCGTGGATACTCTCAAGGAGGTCGTTGAAGACAATGCTGAGCTATTGGATAAAAATGAAAAATACAAGCTAGCATTGGAAGAAAGATTCTCTCCCTACGATGAAGAAAAGGAAAGGGAGATCGAAACCCTAAAGTCAAAGGTTGACGAATTGACTTTACGGGTCAAGGAGTTCGATACCAGGGAGCTCGAGAAGAACGAGTCCCTCAAGACCAAAGATGCCGAAATACACAGCCTTACCTCAAAGCTGGCTGACTTGGTAATTCGACACGAACTCCTCGTGAAGAAGGAAGAAAAACTTCAACTCACATTGAGTCAGTTGAAGAAAAGTGGAAAGAAGCTGGAAGAGGTCCAATCCATGCAACGCAATCCGCGCGATCACTCTGGGATTGGATTTAATGGAGAACCCAAGAAAAGCAAGAACAAAGACTGCGAGATCACGTTCGTGAAAGCGCAGCCTAAATCAAAGAATGTTCGGAAAACTAATCAAGCTCTCCCTGATAAGATGGTCAAGCTGAAGAATCCAGCTCGACAGCCCCAGGCCATCCTCATAAAGCAACGAAAGAAAGAACAGCCCGCTCCTCAAAAGAAGGAGAGTCGACCTGCCCAGCAACGTCGACCTGCCTCCTACCATCAGAATAAGGCTGTTCATCAAGGGCGATACCAAGGCCAGCACTATCAAAGGCCGTATCATCCTGAGTTCTTCCACCCGGATTATCAAGGATGCTACTGCCACTATTCTCAACAGTCAAATTTTTCAGACTGGCAGTATCAACCTGGGTTTTACAAAGAACACAATTATCAGCCTCGTCGCCCTCGCTCGAAGAAAACCAAGGCTCCCAAGCCCAAGACCGCTACTGCCTCGTCCTCAGCCTCGGATAGAAGCAGACCGGTGAAGCAAATATGGGTTCCAAAGGCCGTTCCCGCAACCGATGTAGCACCCAATCTCAAATGGGTTGCTAAGTTTAATTAATTGCAGGTTGGGAAGGCTCAAAGAAGGAGCCAAGCAGCTCATGGAGCTGTATGGATCATTGATAGTGGATGCTCAAAGCACATGACGTGTGACAAAACGCCACTTTCAAACTATCAAGAACGAGACGGGCCCCTTGTAACCTTTGGAGGAAATTCTAAAGGATTTACGAGAGGCCAGGGCGATCTAAAAGTTGGTAAAACAACTATTTCTAACGTCTCTTATGTTGAAGGTCTTAATCATAATTTATTCTCTGTGTCGCAATTCTGCTCGAGTGGTAAACGAGTAGAATTCACCGCTAACAAATGTCTCGTGAAAAATGAGGAAGGAGAAATTCTTCTTACCGGAATATTGCAGGATAGACTCTATATTGTACAATGGACAGATTGGATAGAGACCTGCCTGGTCACAAAGGCCGATTCCGAGACAAGCTGGCTATGGCACAAGAGGTTGAGTCACTTAAACTTCAAGGCCATCAACAAGCTCGCACGCAACAAGCTGGTGAACGACCTGCCAGACCAAGTCTTCGATCGTGATCACATCTGCAGAGCATGTCAAGCTGGAAAGCAGACAAGATCATCATTTCCAAGCGTGACGGCTCATTCATCGAATCGAATTCTTGAGCTTCTCCATCTCGACCTCTTCGGTCCAGTAACTCCCTTGAGTATAAACGGTAGAAAATATGCTCTCGTTATTATAGATGATTATTCTAGATTTACGTGGGTTATTTTCATGTATAAAAAGAAGGAGACATTGGAGAAGCTACCTGCGTTGCTGAGCAAGCTGTGCAATCAAAAGGAGAAATCCATCATCTCCATTCGATCAGATCGTGGCACCGAATTTATCAATGCAATGATCGAAGAATATTGCACAAAGAGTGGGATTCATCATCAAACTTCAGCTGCACGCACACCTCAACAAAACGGCGTGGTGGAACGTCGTAACAGATCGCTGAAAGAAGCAGCCCGTACCATGTTGGATGAAACCAATCTTCCAAAGAAGTTTTGGGCAGAGGCCGTCAACACAGCCTGCTACACCCAAAACAGGTCGATCATCACGACCCGACATGGAAAGACTCCATACGAGCTGTGGAACAACAAGCTCCCCAGGTTAAAGTATTTTAAAGCTTTTGGGTGTTTGTGTTACATTCATAACAATGGGAAATCTCAATTGAAGACTTTTGATAGCAAGGCCGACCCAGGAGTATTTTTAGGATACTCAGAGGTTAGCAAAGCTTATAGAGTCTTTAATAAGAAAACCCTGGCTGTGGAGGTAACACCTCATGTTGTGTTTGATGAATCTACTTGTCTGTACAGAGAATCAAGTACAGGAACAGAACAGCCCGCTGCTAACAGGCCGTCTAACTCCCCCATTGACGACCTGCTAGTATGGACTCCAAATGATTTGGAGGAAGAGGATCAATCTGATCCTAAGGTCACACAGCAAGGGGGAAGTGATGCAAATACTAATACGAGCTGTAATACATCAGCCGGACTTAACCAGGCTGATCCCCCTCCCTCAGTCCCCAAGACTGATGCTGTTCACGACCTTACATCCCAAATTGAGCAGCTCGATAACACAATGGAGCAGCTCAACATCCAGGCCGAACAGCAGCCTGATCAACAGCTCGAGCAACAGCATGTGCCCACTGATCAACCTTCAACTCATCCAGAGTTTGACGAACCCATTAATGAGCCCGAGCCAATCATTTCAAATGAAGAAAGATCACGACGCAGACGATGGATCGATGATCATCCGAAAGAGCTCATTGTTGGGAACCCAAACCAAGGAGTACGAACAAGAAGGACGATTGGTGAAAGTGCACTTCTAAGTTGCTATCTCTCTCGCATAGAACCCAAGGATGCCTATGAAGCTCTTCAAGATGCTGACTGGATAGAAGCCATGCAAGAAGAACTCAATGAATTCAAAAGAAATGAAGTATGGTCACTAGTTGATCGTCCTTATCATCAAGGCGTCATTGGAGTTAAATGGGTTTACAAAAACAAGCGAGATGAATCTGGAGAAGTTGTCAGAAACAAAGCCCGACTGGTAGCAAAGGGTTACTGTCAACAAGAAGGAATCGACTATGATGAGACGTTTGCCCCCATTGCAAGATTAGAAGCTATAAGGCTGTTTCTAGCTTATGCCGCTCATCAACGATTCAAAGTCTACCAGATGGATGTTAAAAGCGCGTTCCTCAATGGCATTCTTGAAGAAGAAGTCTATGTGGAACAGCCTCCTGGATTCGAGGAGGGTGATTCAAGCAAAGTCTACAAACTGCACAAGGCCGTCTATGGTCTTAAGCAAGCTCCTCGAGCTTGGTATGAGACGCTATCATCTTTCCTCATCGAATCAGGATTCAAGCGTGGTTCAGTCGACAAGACGCTATTCACTATCAAAGTGAATGAACATATCCTTTTAGTACAAATTTATGTTGATGATATTATATTTGGATCTAAGTCTCCCATACTGTGCGAAAAATTTGGTAACCTCATGACCGAAAAATACAAAATGTCTATGATGGGGGAAATGAATTTCTTTCTAGGGTTGCAGGTCAAGCAGTCCGATGAAGGAATCTTCATTAGCCAAACAAAGTACGCACACGAGCTGGTTGACAAGTTTGGTGTCAAAGACAGCAAGCCAGTCAAAATACCAATGCTCTCTGGTGGGAAGATCGACCCGGATCCCCAAGGAAAACCTGCCAACATAACACAGTACAGGGGTATTATTGGTTCATTACTTTATTTAACTGCTAGTCGACCTGACATCACTTTTGCAGTTGGAGTGTGTGCTCGATTTCAAGCTAATCCGAAGGAATCTCACTTGGAAGCAGCAAAGAAAATTCTTCGATACATCAAAGGAACCACAAATTTGGGTCTTTGGTATCCTTGTGATGACAACTTGCAGCTTACAGGTTATTCAGATTCTGATCATGCAGGGTGCAAGCTCGATAGGAAATCTACCTCGGGTACTTGCCATTTTCTCGGAAACAAGCTGATTTCTTGGTTTTCAAAGAAGCAAACTTCAGTAGCCACCTCCACCACAGAGGCCGAGTACATGGCCGCAGGAAGTTGTTGTGCACAAATCTTGTGGATCAAGCAACAACTTAAGGATTATGAAGTTGAAGTCAGTGAAGTGCCTATATTCTGCGACAGCTCGAGTGCCATCGCCATTACTCAAAATCCAGTTCTTCACTCTAGATGCAAGCACGTGGATATTCGACATCACTTTATTCGTGATCACGTGGAAAAGAAGAACGTGGTTATAGAGAAGATTCACACTGACATTCAACGAGCTGATATTCTAACCAAACCCCTAGCCGAAGAAAGATTCAAAATGCTATGTGGAAAGCTGGGGTTACTAAATGTTGAGACATCAGGCCGATCGTAAGCCTACAGGCCGTTATCTCCTCATCGACCTGCCACATCCTTCAAAAGCTTGTGGGACCAACAATCGGAACCAACGAGCAGGCCGTCTCTTTACAAGCAGGCCGATATTAAGGGAGAACAGGCCGTCATCTACTCAACAGGCCGATACCATTGAACAGGGAGACACTATTTGAACAGGCCGTGTCTGTCAACAGGCCGTGTCTGTCAACAGGCCGTGTCCATCATCAGGCCGTCGACTACTTAATAGATCGACCTGCATTCCTCAAATTGAGGGGGAACACTTATCCAAAGTGATCCATCATTTGAGGGGGAACAATGGTCAATGCCTGTCTCCAGGGCGTTTATTTCGCCAGGCCGACACCTCAAGTCCAGGCAGTTCCAACTCGCCAGGTCGATGTCATATGTCCAGGCCGATATCACAAATTGAGGCCGTTCATTTAGACAGACCGATATCATCAGACCAATATCAACCTGAATGCAACTGCATTTATGAAGGAAGAATCAAAGGGGCAGTATCACCCTTTTGTCTTATAACTTCTTTAATACGCATTGAATTTTTCATTTATTAATGTTATTTATTTCTCAATGTGTTTCATTGTTTAAGGGACTGCAAATTTGCAGAAAATGAGGAAAAAGGGAGTAATGATTACCATTTTCTCAACACATCTAGTCAAGTGTCAAGTTTTGACACGTTGACCGAGGCTACATTTAATTCCCTGCCATTTTTCTGTAAAAGTGCATATTTATGCACGTTCCAACCTCTTCACGCGCGGATGTGAAACGTTACACATTCCACGCGCCCACGATCGTGCGGTTGAGGATTAATACTGCAACTTTAACCTTTTCAAATTCGAACGATCTCAACCGTTCGAAAAATCTATATATGTCATGCAGTTTTCTCTCAAAAACTTTACTTACTCTTATCATCTTCATCTACTAAAACCTAATTTTCTCTGCAAAATTTTAAACTGCCGCCGTCGTGATCATCGTTTCTCTGCTTCTTCACTCTCTGCTTCGAATCACTCGCAGTGGTTTGTGTTCTTTTTACCATTTATGCTTTTAATTTCCTGTCAAGCTCTTAACTGTGTTTCTCTATCTTTTCTCGAAAAACGATTGGTTCTCTTTCTAATCTCTTTTGGAAAATTTGCAGAAAACAACAATGGCAGCAAATATTTTACCCTCTGGTCATAAAGAATTGCAGTGGTCAGAAGTAGAAGAGTTCTTGACGGCTCGCATCAAGTACGAGCCCTACATGGTGCGTGAAAACTTCGGTTTTCACGATCTCGACTCCATGTTCGCCATGGTGGAGAAGTGCCGTTCATTCCATCAGATCATCTCCACCCGGCCGGCGAAGAATCTCCCTAGGCTTGTGGGTGCCTTCTTCTACAATTGGAATGAAGGAGATTCCGTATCCACCCACACCGTCTCTATTGGAACCACGAAGTCCGTGGCCACCATCAACGTTCTTGATGCTGTGAAAGCGGCCTTCGACATTGATGAAGAGGGGACGATGCAACTCTCTGACATTTCTAGGGACCAACTGCAGCAGGTTGCAGATCGTGTCCTAATCGAGCAGAGGCAGTTCGTGCCAGTCGCATTCAAGAGGAGCGAACTCCGCCCTAAATATCGCCTCTTGATGGACTTCGTGCAGAAGTGTTTTCTGGGGCTTCTCGGGAACTACGACCAGGTCACCCCTTTCAAATTCCAGATCTTGGCGGCCGTAGTGCTCGACCTGCCCATCAGTTGGAACAAATTGTTGGTCTCTCTGCTTTGGGATGAAGCCAGGATGATCATCTGCGAGACGGAGGGAGAAGCCATTGTAAAAGTATCTCTCCGCAACGACAAGCCGCTTCGCCTTGGGACGAAGGTGACCTCCATCATCATCTCCCACTTCAAGCAGAGGACGTGGTCCAAAGATCCGGACTTCCCCCCTCTGTTTATTCCAAAAGATCTCCATCAGCTTGAGATGGCGATTGGGGTGGCACCGCAAATCTACCACAACTCCCCAGACTCTGTCCGGGAGCATCTCGCCAGAACCGGCCATTCCAAAGTTGGTTGGAGGATCCCAGATCGACCCCTTCAAAAGAAAAGGAAGGCCGATTTCGATCTGGTTCCCTCTCGCCCTGTCAAGAAGGGCCTGCCCGTGAAGAGGACTCCCCCTCGCAAAATGCAGTCGGCCTCCGGTGATCCTCCCAGACCGATGCATAAAGTCCTTCCCGTGCAGCTCGATGAGCCTGCTGCTCGCACGGAGACTTCGCGCTCTCCATCGCGCTCTCCATCAGCCGAACGGACTCCATCTCCAGTCCGTTCCGCCGGCGAGCCGTCCGCCTCGCAGAAACGGCCTGCATCTTCTACGCAGGTCGTTGCTCCCTCTCCAGCAAAGTCCCCTCGTGTTCAACGAGCTGGATCGGTGGAAATTGTTGACGTCACCGAAGAAGAGGTGGAGCAAGACACCATCCTGCCCTTCCAGCCTATCCCCGAGCAGGCCGTCTCTCCTGCTCAAGCAATGGTGGCTTCGAAGAAGGCCGAAGCCAGGCTAAAGGTCATCGACCTGATGCCAGGAATCGATCAACTCCCCAAAACCCTCGACCTCGCTGCTCGCCTCCAGTTCTACCTGGATTGTAAGTCGAGCTACTACTACGTATTCGAGGCGTTGCTACAGGTCGTCACTCTCGACGACCTGAAGGTCGAGGAGCTGGCTCTTGAAGCGGAGTTCGGTTTCTACACCGTGGGGGATGCGGCCTCCAATTTTTGCCAGCTGGTGCTTCGCCGCATGAAGGTCGAAACCAAAATTTTGGGCATCGACCTTCGCCCCCTATATGCGCACTCTCGCGCCCTGTACAACTCCGCCACCGAAGCCGGAGACGAGTTTGATCGGATTCAAACTCCGGAGCAATCATCACCCAGGATTGAGGGTGATGATCAGCCTCTAGTTGCTGCTGCTCCGTCTCCAAGAGTCAATGTGGAGGCTGCGCTGGATGATATTTCTGCCAAGCTCGAGTCAATCATCACCAGCCTCCCAGAGCAAATCAAGCAGGCCGTAGCTGAGGCCCGGGCCGACATAGTGAAAGATGCCAAAGCCCAGGCCGATGAAGTTGCCAGGGAGCGTGTCACTGATTTTGCAGTGAGACTTCTGAAAGAATATACCGACAAGCTCCTACCGGGCCAGCTTGATGAGCTCAACATGGCGTCCCGTGACCAGATCGCGGAGGTATTGGAGGATTTATCCAAGGTCGATGAGCGAGTAGACAACCTGAATTCTGCTATCTCAAACTCGGCATCGACCTCCAATGACCAGATCAACGCCATCCACGGCACCATCTCCTCCCTTCTCAGTGGGCAAATGGAGTTGAAGGATGCTGTGGTCAAGCTGCAACAAGAGGATGCGACTCTTCTTTCCCTTATCCAGGCCCTTTCTGCTGATGTCGAAAAGGGGGAAGAAGAGAGAGTCGCCGCCGCGAAGAAAAAGAAGGCCCCGGCCCCAAAATCCAAGGCTCCTCCTCCTCCTTCTCAAAAGAAGCCCTCCCAGGTCGTTGCACCCAAGGCCGCTGCCTCTCATGCCGATCCTATCTCCCAGCTTGGTGCGGAGCAGGCTGCTGCCGCCAAAGCTCGATTGGCAGCAGAGGCAGATCTCATTTCCGCCATGGTGCTGGCTGGTGCTACGCCGGAGCAGGCTGCAAATCAAGAGGAGCAGCAGCGCTTCAAGGCAGAGCGCCGTGCTGCTGAGGCTAGAAGGAAGAGAGAGATGGACTGGATCAGCCAGTCCGCTCTTGTTTTGAATGCAGGAGGATTGCAGCAGGTCGTTGATTGGCTTGATGAATCTCAGAACAACCTGCTGCGGGAGCTCAATTCGTGCTTCATCCTCCTGCACTACTTCATCAAGGATCCCTCCCTGCCTGCCGATGCCGATGAAGCGTATGCAGCCTACATGCGCAAGTTTCCATACCAAAAATTCATTGGTGAGCTCAAGAAGAAGGCTGCAGAGGCTGGTGTGACGATAAGGGCCCCTGCTCAGCAATATTTTGCGCCCTTACGTCTTGGTGCTTCGGAGTACTTGGATTACTCTCGAATCGACCAGTACATCGCCCAAACTGCCATCGGACTAGGCGTCAACGTATCGAATTCCGATCCCGACTATCGTCGTATCAGGGATGGAATCTATGCAAGCATGCAGACGTTGTCAAGGGAGCAGATTCAAGAAGAGCGCTTGGCAGCCCGTGCCAAGATCCAGGCTATGTAGATAGATGTTTTTGCAATCTTGTTTTTCATTTATGCTCTCAGCTGGTTGTAAGTTCTCCATGTATTCTGCTATCGAGCTTAATGAAACAAAAACATCTTTCGACCTGATGACAATACCTCTTTGTCCAGGCATCTGCCGTTACTGCTTTATTTTAATTATGTTCTTATTTGCCCTTCATTTAATTCCTTATCAATCTTCATGATTGAAAAATGTTTAAGCTCTGATACCATTTTTCAGTGTTTTATCTTAGGAATTAATTGTAAAGTGTTTGGTTTCGACATCATCAAAAAGGGGGAAATTGTTGGGAACCCCCTGCAGTTTGATTTTGATGATGTTTATCGAAACCACACTTAGGCATATTTTACTTTGTTTAGGGTCAAGGCCGATAGATCGACCTGCTACCTGTTAGTGCAGGTCGATGCTCTTTATGTTCTAAATGCAAGTTCGATCCACCATGTAAGAGGAAGGTCGTTTATCGACCTGCCTCAATAGGATCGAGCTGGCTTTATCCGCCTGTCTATCGACCTCCCCTATCAAGCTTCCAGCTGGCATTGCCTTAGAAGATTTCAAGAGCTGGATTATCAATCAAGGTCGATGCTCCGCCTTCATGGAGCGTCACGACCTGATCCTTGCCACGTCGAGTACCAGCAAGGACGAATATTCCCAACGGCTAGAAGTGAGTCAGCATCCAACGGCTAGTGCCACGTCAGCCCGACTCCAACGGCTAGTTTTTCAAAACTGCCTATAAATACTTCAGCCATTTTCGGATTCAAAAAAGGGGAAACACTAGCTATCAACGCCATATCTCTGCCCAAATCTCTCTCAAAGCTCATATCCATTCAAGTGTTCGAAATCCGATTAGTTTCCCAAACACTTGAAGAAGAGAGGTTTCCGATTCCGAAAAACACCACAACGACGAAGCGTTCACTGCTGCTTGTCGATTGTTCAAACAACTTCTTCTCCGACTTGTTCGAAGTTAGAAAGCTTGTTCTTATTTTCGCCATTATAGAGTTAGTCAAGCTCTGTAACAGCGTAAGGTTGTTTGTACGTTCTAGTACGAAGGTTGTAAGGGTCACGACCCAAAACTCGTGTCTAGTTACTCTCAAGTTAGATTGTAGCTAGAACTGATACTCAGTCAGTATAAATAAGAGAGAGGTGGATCCAAAAGAAAAGGGATTCTCAGGTCGAGTCGACCTGACGTGGACGTAGGAGGGTTTCTCCGAACCACGCTACATCGCGGTGTTTCTCTCTCTCTCTTTATTTATCGCTCTTTCATTTCATTATCATACTGACGAGCATCAACCTGCATTACACGAATCAACCTGCTATCCATATTCAACCCTAAGATTTTTCAAAGAGTAATCAACCTCCACCAACTTCCGCATTAACAGTTTGATAAATCAAGCTTGATACCATACGAGCTTGATAGATCAAACTGCCTCTGATAAGGTCGACCTTGACAAACGACCTGCAGATCAACCTGAATTTTAAAAGTCAAAAACGGTTGGTTATTGGTGTATTCCCCCCCCCCCCCCATACACCAATTACTCTTTCCCGGGACCAACAGATTCAATTTCATCCTAGAGAAATGTACTTCTAAAGAAATATAATATATCCTAGAGTTATATTGCACGTATACTTTGATCCGCTTCCAACAATTAATCCTTTCTTTTGAGCTGCCTCTTTAAAAGTTAGACTTTTATATCCATTAACTGTCATCAAATAAGAGAAAGATGTTAGTTATCTAACATGATTTAAGAGTAGTTTTTCATAATACCTTTCACCTGCAATTAGACTTACAACGTTAATACATCTAATAACATTGCCTCTTTTTCTTTCTATCCAACATCTATTTTTCTTGTCCCAATCATAGTGCTCAGGAAATTCTTTATAAAGATATTTTTTTGCATTTCACTTGTAGCACACATAGAAAAATATTATGTTAACATTGTTTTCGAAACATGATCACATGACACCAAGGCTTTCCAAATTTTGTGTTGCATGATAAGCTACAAACTACTCATTCGGAAGGTGAATCTGTAAGTTGATTACTGCAGGAGAAATGTCGTTCAAATAATATTCATAAATTCTCCACATTGCTTCTTGAGCAGAAACCCAAAGCGCATCTGGAAATTGCTTGATTTCATCAATTTGGGTCTGGTCTTGGTTTTGTGACATATTGATTGCTATTATACAATGACCCTTATAAATATATTAATATAACTACTTTACAAATTGTTATACCAGAACATACTTAGACATTAATATGACAATTATATGTGGACAATATGTATGGAATATATGGTACAAACCATCTGTTATCGAGATATGCATTTCGAACACATATTGTTGTCCCGATATTTCTTCTTCTATAAACTGGATATCCATCTTTTCCATGTATTGTGTATATACAATATGATCGTGGGTAGTGACATTTGCATTTTCCTTTTACTATACATCTCATCCACATAGTCCGTGCATCATATACGTTTTTACCAATTCAAATAATTGAGGGTTATTCTATTCATCATCAGGTATTTTTGCACTCATGAATTTATCAATTCCTTCTTAAGTGTTTATCATAGATTCCGACTTAAAACTTACCAACATATGTAAATGTGGTAGACATCCACGTGTATAGCTACATCACAAAAAATCTCACTTTTAATTAATTGATCGATCTTTCAAGTCTTGTAACTTCACTCGAAACACTCCTCAAGTTTAATTTGGACGATCTTGAGTTATTTGACCTTCATACAATGAGTCTTGTATTTCTTTCCATTCCAGGTTACAAGTCATTGTAATGAATAGATCTGGTTTTTAAAATTTTTGTACCAATGCCAACGCATCAAGATATTTACGTTGCATATCTCTTGGCCCTCAATAAATGTTGCAGGAAAACAATTCTCTTCCAAACTTCATTTCCCCTTGTCTCTCCTTTAAAAACATTGTCCACTATCCCTTGTTACAACTCTGCTCTCATATTTGATTGGTTTCGACGGAAAAAATCTAATCTCGCCGTTTTCAATTTTATATACATGTCAACAACGAGCTGTTGTAACAATCTTCTGGCTAATAAAAAAGTACAGATTGTCTTGAATTTCTTATTCGTGGCTTGTAACAATTTATCGTTTTATTTCCTCACACCTGTAATGTACTATACAAATTTAGCTTTGCTAGATAAAAGAATATACAACCAATAACATCACATGTGATGTGATGTGATGTGGTAGAATTTTATTTCATCTTCATAAGATGGGCCCATGTGGCCTTTTCATTTAAATAATATTACTACTACTACTCGTAAAGAAATCATCACATACTAATTCTTTATAGACATCAGAAAATGTATATCGCATTGTTGGTTCGACAAATCATATAAGCACAGTTATTCACCCCATGTATATTACTCTATCCTGCAGTACATGCATAACTTTGTGCATGAACAATATTAAATTCATATTATTATTAACTTTCTGTGTCTTCTTATATGCCAATGGCGATGATCTACCACTCAATTATTTCATTACATCAATATTGATTGATCAAAATGAAAGATTGATCGAAGGTATGAATATTATCTATTAACTAACGCTATTAAATTCAGATTATTATTTTATATAGAAAAAATTAAATAGACGTACCTTGTTCTTTTGGGGAGATTACATCATTAACAATTGTGATTTTTGGTATTGTAGAATGAGCATCATTTATTCTATGAGCCGAAGATATAGACACAATATTTATTTTATGTTTTGATGCCAACCATTTTCGCCTCTTGGAAAGATGAGTGGATATTGTAATTATGCTCTATTCTATGTCTCTCGCCTGAATGAGCATGAACCACAATATCCCTCTCTAGTGGAATACTTTCCCCATTCCCTTCAACCTATATAGTTGCTACTTGATCACCTTGTGGAGAGTTAAATATACGTTGATCAAAACTCACATATTTTGAAATACGAAGTTGAACATTGTTCATGGAACTATAGTCCTTCAATCTTCGAAATATTTTAGCATATGAATTGGTCTGCCAGTATACGTTCGTAGTTGTATTAAAAATAATTTTATATTAAATTAAAAAGTTACTTGAAAATAAGTTTGACTTGTGTAATGCCTAACAAAAAAGAAACTATGTGTGCTTATGAGAATTATTCGCGAGTATCCGCCTTTAATTTATATGTGCAAGAACTGTAATAAATCATCAAAATATATATATATATATATATTAAGGTCTTTCATTATAGTATGTAGCAAGAATTCTTATTTACATATTAGAAATTTAGAATTAGGATATGTTTTATTTAATGTGAAAGAGGTATACATAATTATAGCCAATATTTCAATTATATAAGTAATTTATAATTTAAATTTGATAATTCAAATATTGTAATTTTAATATTTTAATATTTTATTCTTTATTTAAATTATATAATGATTCATCGATGTTTAGTTAGAAGAACCAAGCCAAACGTATTTACAGCCAATATTTTTTATAATTATCAAATTTTGATAGTTCAAAATTCTTTATCTATTAGAATTAAGATATGTTTTATTTAATGGCAAATACGTACACATAATTAGAGTATACAATGATTTATAACTTAAATTTGGATAATTTTAATATTCTAGAGATTTGTCTAATGATAGGGTAAATATTCTAATGATAAGGGTAAAAGTGGCAATTCAAATTTTGTAAACAAGACACTTTTTATAATAATATAATATAGATATATAGATCAATGATTCAAAAAATCATTAAGAAAATAATGCTTTTAAAAATATTTTAAATGCGACAATCATTCACCGATGTAATAAGAAATATTAATCGAAATACAATAAATGATTTCATCCAGATATATACGCCACGAGAGTTTGCTTCAATAATTTATGGATGACATGATTAAATTCACTCATGTGGGAGTACAGTACGGGACCAGGGTCCATCATGTACATAATTCCTACCCCATCCAAAACGTCAAACTCAGCATTTACAATGAAACACTAAATTACTCCCTTCCTACGTTCCAAATTAATTTTCTTGTATTTTTTCAATACGGAATTTTATTTTTTTAATTTAACTGAGACGAAGGGACTACAAGAAAATCTTGAGGGGTCTACGCCTAAAGATAAAGCCTTCAAAGATGCATGCTACCCACCGTTTGATCTCACCCAACACTACCGACACTAAGGGCCCGTTTGGCTAAGCTTATTTCAAAATGCTTATAAGCTCTAGGTGCTTATAAGATGTTTAAGAGCTTATAAGATATATGAGGGTAAGAGCTTATAAGTTGTTGAAGTGTTTGGATAAAAGAGCTTATAAGCTCAAGGAGATAATAAAAAAATAAAATCTGAAAATTTAAAAAAAAAAAATTATTATTATTATTTTTTTTTGAAATCCTAATGTTGTAACATCAAATGGAAGTGTATATAATATAAATATAAAAATAAAATAGAATTATAGTGGTAAATAAGCAAAATTTAAAAAAAAAAAAAATAAGTTGGGGTGAAGGAGCTTATTTTTTGGAGTGCTTATAAGCACTTTTTGCTTATTTTTGCATCTTATAAGCCCTTAAGGAGCTTATTTTGCTAAACACATTTAAAGTGCTTATAAGCAGTCAAACATCTTATAAGCTAGCTTATAAGCTTAGCCAAACACCCTCTAAATCGCCTTTTATAACCAATTCCCCTTTCCCCCCTAAACTAAACGAACATGACTTTCCTATCTCTCTCTCTTAGGGTCGCCATTCTTTGCATATTATCTATCTATAGATTGCCAAGCCTTGCATCTCAAGTACCAAGCAAAAACACTTTACAAACCTACATTGTCCACGTTAGGGCACCTCATGCACACCTGATCATGTCTCAACCCGAAGATCTGGAGAGCTGGTACCGCTCGTTTCTCCCATCAACGACAACGAACAACAAAGCGCGGCTCATTTACTCCTACCGGCCACGTGTTCAAGGGGTTCGCCGCTAGGCTAACGTCCGATGAGGTGAAAGAGATGGAAAACAAGGAAGGATTCATCTTTGCACGGCCTCAGAAGTCACTATCTCTACATACGACACACTCCCCGAACTTCTTGGGACTGAATAGGAACACGGGGTTCTGGCAAGACTCCAATTACGGCGGAGGTGTCATAATTGGAGTCTTGGACACCGGAGTTATTCCGGATCACCCTTCGTTTAGCGACGAAGGAATGCCTCCTCCGCCTGCTAGATGGAGGGGTAAGTGCGAGTTCAACCATACTACTTAAGATCATCGGAGCGAGGTCCTTCAGTGCGGACGAAGACGTGGGCCCGCTTGATGTTGAAGGCCACGGCACGCACACTGCTAGCACCGCCGCCGGGAACTTCGTCGCAGGCGCGAACGTCCTCGGTAGCGCCAATGGGACTGCCGCCGGCATCGCGCCGCTCGCTCATCTCGCCATCTACAAAGTGCACTACGAAGCTGACCTCCTCGCAGGCATGGATGCAGCAATTGAAGATGGAGTGGATGTGATCTCCATTTCTCTGGGAGTCCAAGCAAGCTTATTCCTCGAAGATGGTGTGGCAGTCGGTGCATATAGTGCGATGGAGAAGGGCATCTTCGTCAGCTGCGCCGCCGGAAACTCCGGCCCCTCTCTCTCCTCTATGATAAACGGGGCGCCATGGATTCTCACTGTCGGTTCAAGCACCATCGATAGGAAGGTGAGAGCTAAAGCAGTGCTCGGAAACAACCAACAATTCGACGGCCAGTCACTGTTCCGACAGGAGGATTTCCCGGGAAAATTCTTCCCACTTGTCTACGCCGGAGCGCTCAACCTTTCCGACAATTCCGCCGCCTACTACTTCAACGACTCCCTCAGCAGAAGCGACGTCAGAGGAAAGATTGTCGTGTGTGAGCTCGATCGGTTTTCTTCTAGAATCGAAATGGGCGAAGCAGTGAAGAGCGGCGGCGGCGCCGGCATGATTCTGATAAACAATGTGGAGTTTGGCGACACCATCACAGCCGAAGCCCACGTCCTCCCGGCCACGAACGTCGGCTACGTCGACGGACTGAAGATCAAAGCTTACATAAACTCGACGCCGGCGCCAACCGCCGCCATTCATTTCGAAGGCACCGTGATCGACGACGACAATCACACGCCATTCGTCGCCGGGTTTTCGTCCCGAGGGCCTAATGGCCCGAGCCCCGGAATCCTGAAGCCCGACATTTTAGGCCCCGGTGTTAATATTCTTGCGGCGTGGCCTTTCTCCGTAGAAAAGAAGGCCGCCGGCACGAAATCAACATTCAAGGTACTTTCCGGCACCTCCATGTCGTGCCCCCACCTCAGCGGCTCACGAGGGGATCGGCGTCGCAGGTGTACACGAGGACGGTGACGAACGTCGGCGACCCCATCTCGACTTACCACGTGGAGATCTCGTCCCCACGTGGCGTCAGTGTCCGTGTGGAGCCCACGGAGCTCGAGTTCTCCGAAATAGGCCAGAAGTTGCAGTATGAGGTAACGTTCAGCCTGCTTGAATCTGGTGATTATTTCGACGGCGAGTACGTTGAAGGTTTCTTGAAATGGAGTTGTAATTCCAAGTACTCTGTTCGGAGCCCTATAGCAGTGATGTTGCCATCGAATATAGTATTTGGGATCGAGCTAAGTAACAATCTCTGATTCTCAATTAGTAGCTACGGATTTTGGAGTTTGGAATCTTTTTAGTCATTTTATCCATTATCAAAGCGATCAAAAACATTTAAGATGCAAAATAAAACTTTCGTCCTGAATTTTTTTTTTTTTGCAATTTGTAGAGTGATCGAATTGCAATTTGCAAATAAGGGAAGTGTGTCTATTTGCATTTTGTCGAGAGATTGAATTGCAAATAATAAAACTACTTGTCCACGATTTGAATTATATATATATATATATATAGGGGTGAGATCTTTAA
The DNA here is from genome assembly GCA_029379335.1 of Thymus mandschuricus. Taxonomy (NCBI): domain Eukaryota; kingdom Viridiplantae; phylum Streptophyta; class Magnoliopsida; order Lamiales; family Lamiaceae; genus Thymus; species Thymus mandschuricus. Next base: position 23,709,325 of record CM057074.1, read on the forward strand.
AAAATAGAATTATCGTAAAAAATAAAAAATGATACATTTTATGCATATAATTATAATGCACAATGCATTATAATGCATTTTAGTAAAATCATAATGCACCAGTTAATCTACACCGTAGATCACACAGATTAATGGTCCAGATCATTTCTCATTTCTTACAGAACCTGTCTTTTGTATGTGATCTCTCCGCTAGAGGATATATCATATAGAAACTAATGTTAAGTTGGAACTTAGAAACCGTCCACAACCGTTGATCTTGAAGATCTAACGGTTGTAAGATTATCTGATTTACTATTTTTAAATTCCAATTAATGATTTTTTATATTATTTTTGATAATTAATAAGGATATTTTAGACTTTTTCATATTATGGTAACTGATTTTCCTTAATAATTGGATTTGATTTCAATTTTTTCCTTAAATATTGGGATCTTAAATTAATACCAATTTATCTACGTATTCTTCTTTCTGCGTCTTCTTCTCCTCCTTCTTCTGCGTCTTCTTCATCTTCTCCTCCTCCTCCTCCTTCTTCTTCAGACACCGTCATTCCTCTGCCGGATCTTAACGTTGACAATGGCCCCTCTACCGGATATTGACGACGCCGATGGGCCATAGTCCCTGCTACTGCGGTCTTCTTCTCGTTTCCCAACCTCCTTCAATTTATGAGGTAAATATAAGATTTCAAAATATACAAAATTAATGTTTTTTTTTTTTGTTGTCCCTCTCTTCTCTTCTTGTTCTTCTCGTGTAATCAACAAGGGATTGTGCACAATTTTAGCGGAGGGCGATTTGTATTGAGGTTACAAGAATCGATTGGTTTATATTGAGTGATTTTCTGGGGCAGTTTAGATTTTCAGATTTCGAGTTTTGGAGTATTAGTTCACGGCATCATCTTGAGAAGATTTTCAGATTTCGAGTTTTTGAGTTTAGATTTCCAGATTTCGAGTTTTCGGAGCAGATTTTGAATACAATTTGCTGTTTAGAGTGCAGTTGGTGGCGTGTAGATTCTTCAAGATTGTGCACTTGGTGTTCTTAAACCTTGTATTATATATGGAGTTTTCAGGTTTTCGTTTTTTTTTTTCTTTTTTATTTGGTGGTGTTTGATTTTGTATTTTTTGTACATAAACGTGTGTACGATATAGCTTTTGTAAGCATATTTGATGCATTTGGTTCACAATTCGTTGCATTTATATTAATTTTTGATGCATTTTTATTATGTATAATAAGTGATAACGATTTTAATGGTGACTATCTGGAAGGCAAGTTTATAGTTTGAGGAGTGATGAGTGGAAAACTATCAATGGTTTCACGGTTCATTCGCTGATGAGTGATATTCTAATCGGATTGTAAGTTTTAGTTGTAATCTGGAATAGTTTCGGTTGATTATGTTTGGACCTTCTGTAATTTTTATACGTTATGTATGTTTATTGAATATAATGCATATTATGTCGATTTTGTTGCATTTATTAACCAATCTGATGCATTTTCGTTCATTTTCATACTTGGCTTCAGTTTGTCCTGTTAGGGTTTAGTATCTATACGAGTTAGGGTTTAATTTTCCCTATAAGTTAGGGTATAGATTGCCCAAATAGGGTTTAGTTTCCCCTATGTGTTTGGGTTTATCATTCACTACAAGTTAGGGTTTAACTTTTTTTTACTGGGTTGGGGTTTAATTTTTTTTACTGGGTTAGGGTTTAGCTTCCCTATTGGGTTTAGTTCCAGGAATATGCAACAACATTATATATTTTGTGCAACAAAAATACGTTTGCAGACCCATAAATTAAATTATGTAAATGAAAAAAAAAAATATCTATTAATACAATAATGCTATTTGGCCATAATGTGGCCGGCCACACAACGAAATTTTTCATATTATACGTAATTTTAAAAATTGTAAATGATAACTACTCCCTCCGGTCTTTTACAGTTGAGTCACTTTCCCGATTGGGCCGGTCTCTCCTAGTTGAGTCGTTTCCTTTTTGGGTAAAAATTAGAGGCAAAAAAGAAAATACCCATTTTGACTTTGTAAAATCAATTTTAGGTATGGAATATAGTTTACAATAAAAATACCCATATTTTGGTATGATGGACAATAATACCCTTACTTTTAGTACATGGCCACTTCCTCCTCCCCTTTCTTCTCCCTACACGTGTTTCCTCATTCCTTTTTTTTTTTTTTTTTTTTTTTTTTTTTAATTTATTTATTTATTTATTTATTTATTTATTTATTTATTATTAAATTATTTATTTATAATATTTTTTTGGTTTTTTTCCAGAAATTTTCAGTTTTTTTTTTTTTTTTTTTTTTTTTTTTTTTTTTTTTTTTTTTTTTTTTTTTTTTTTTTTTTTTTTTTTCAATTTTCTACCGTTTTTTTGTATATTTCGATAAGTACAAGTACACAGTAAATTCAGGTTTTTTTGGTACTGTGTACCGGTACATGGTAAACCAAATAATACTTCTTATAGTACACAGTAAATTTAGGTTTTTTTGGTACTGTGTACCGGTACATGGTAAATCAAATACATCTTATAGTACTGTTTACTGGAAGTAGTAAACGAATAATATCAGATTGTACCTATATTACAAAGTACGTTCATGTTGTTTTAGTACTGTTTACCAGTAAGTGGTAAACAAAAATAAAACATTTCCGCAACAGAGATCCGAGTACTACAACAGGTTTTAGAGCTAGTAAATAAAAAACAACTTTAGCATACTGAAGTAACAAGCAAAATCAAGAGCTCCTCCTTTGCTCCTGTCTCCCTCTTCCGCAAAACACGAAGCTTAATATCCAACAATGTATGCATATAGCCTGGGAAAGGAGATACAGATAAAAAATATGAAAGGTGAATTACAAAAGTCAGGAGCATATATCAAAAGCTCTTATACAAAGGTTTCAAACCTCTATGCAAGGCAAGGGGAACTACTACAGACTACTAGAATGGATAAGGAGTTGGAAATTCAATGAGAGGGACTAAATGCTTCAGATGTTAAAACATTATATGGCATCATAATTCCACTGAAACTGAATTCAGAGGACAGCGAATGGCATAATGCACAACTTCAGGCTTCAAGTAAAATAATACAAGGTTACCGACGGAACTAAGAATTTCATAAGTGATATTACGGGGGGTGATTGGCTACGTCACAAGCTCCAAGTTTTATTAGCCTATAAGATCAAGAAACAAGCTCCGAAGTCTAGTTTCAAAGAATCAGAGAGCGAAAGGAGGGCAGCGGACAGTGCGACACAGAGGGCAGCAGACGAACCCAACCCAGCGCCTAATGGCAGCTCCGAAGTCACAACTTTAGATGGCTTATTACTGATAAAAGTTGAAAATAACACTGAATCAGAGATGCTGAAAAATCATGCTTAGATTAAGTACCGGATACATATATAAAGCTCAATCGCACACCTGTGAATTGATGTATATATCAAAGAAAAGCCGAAATTCCTGAAGCAAGACCAATCCTAGCCTCTGGTAACTTCAGTTCTTCAACTAATGAAGCAATTGCCTTCGTAGTCTCTAAAGAACACAACGAAGGAGAGGAAGCAGAACCCCTGCCCAGTTCAGGCAGAACTTCCTTAAGCTTCACGACTGGCCAAGAAAATTCCAACTCCACATCCTTGAGCTGGAGTTTCAGTGCATCGTCATTATCTATTACTCAAAGAAGTTTCGAGAAGTAAGCAAGAGAACATATAAAAATCACCAGAAATTCATATAACTCCCACCACTCAACAAAATTTGCAGACAAGCAAACTCACAACTATCACGGCACAAACTCAGAGCTTAACTAGATCAGCAAGCTGAAAAATAAACTTCAAAGCCATGATGGCAAACACCCCTCCTAGAATTTCCAATGAGTAAAGTCATTACATAGTAACTAAAATAAAAGCATGTAGAAAGTGAGGAGCTGTCTGAAGCATACTTTAATGCAAAAATAGATAAATATCCGTATATACATCTTGTAAAGTGCATTAGTCACTTCACATAATTCCTTATAAGAAGAGTCATACTAAACAGAATCAGTTCCTACATGCCATTCAAAGTCTGTGTTCTAGGAGAACAATATTGTAAGATCTAAGATATAATACCAAATTAAGCAAATTAAGTGACATCGGACCATTTCGAACACAGAAAAATGCTCCTAACTAATCCTTTAGCAATTAATCACAGAATTCCAAGCAGCAGCACTACTACTCACAGAATCAATCAAGTACTGAGATATAGCATATTATAAGCATGTGTTGTTACTTTCTGAAACATTGATCAAGTTACACGAAGATGAATACGTATTCCACAACAGAAATAGGTCGAGCGAAAAAGCCAAAGGTTAGGCATTCACCTTCGATAAAACAGGCTTTACCCACTGATACGTGCCAGCAAAATACAGCACCCCGTTGCTATCTCCATTGCATATGTACTGCAGTTCCTTAAAACTCGATCTTCTGTGCTGGAATTTTCTGTAAAAGTCAAATATTAGAACATGAATCTACACCAACAATCATGGAGATTTAACATCACACTCTAAAACACCACCGACATCAATACAGCCATAATTCACCGATCAGTAGGGGGAAAACGTCACAAAAAAGGTATATATAAATCAATTACGGAAAACGATAGCTAAATCTAACACAGTAAATCGGAAGTGAAACCATTACGCGTACCTCCGCCCTCGCCGCCGACCTCCCCGTCCTCGGCCACCTCGCCGCCGCCCTCTCCCTCCCGATCTACACTCTCATCACCACCTCCGCTCGATTCTTCTCCCTCATGACCTCCCTCTCCCACCTCTGCCGCCGCGAGAACGCAGAAGCTGCCGAAATCGAAATCCCTAATTTAGGCCCAATTTCTCTCTCTAGCATCCCGCCGCCGATGCTCGATTCCAACCACTTCTTCGACTCCTTCATCGCCAAAAACACATCATCGCTACCGGAAGCAAGCGGCGTTCTCATCGCTACCGGAGGCCGCCGGTGAGAGAGAGGAAGAGAGTATGTGAGAGAAAGGGAGGGAGAGAGAGAAGAGGAACGTCGTTTTTTTTTTTGCAGAGACGAAAAATAAAGCCGAGAGAATATTTAAGTACAGTCAATAAGATAGGGGTATTTTTGTCTACTCAAACCAAAAATTGGGTGTTTTTATTGTAAACTATATTCCATACCTAATATTGTTTTGACAAAGTCAAAATGGGTAAAAACATATATTATCTCTAAAAATTAAGTATTAAACACACAACTAATTGTACCCCTTATTTTACTTAATTAACATACTAATTACGCCCCAATTTCTCAATTTCTCCATTATCGCCATTGCCGTCTCTCTCGAAATAATTTTAAATTAATTTAAAATAAATCCTGAAAAGTTTTAATTTTATAAAAAAAAAAATCCAGAAAAGTTTTTTATTTTAATTTTAAACATCAACAATAATTTTATAAAAAAAATTCCAGAAAATTTTAAATTAATTTAAAATAAATTCAGAAAAGTTTTAATTTTATAAAAAAAAAATCCAGAAAAGTTTTTTATTTTAATTTTAAACATCACAATAATTTTATAAAAAAAAAAACCAGAAAATTTTAAATTAATTTAAAATAAATCCAGAAAAGTTTTAATTTTATAAAAAAAAAATCCAGAAAAGTTTTTTATTTTAATTTTAAACATCAACAATAATTTTATAAAAAAAAAAATCCAGAAAATTTTAAATTAATTTAAAATAAATCCAGAAAATTTTTAATTTTATAAAAAAAAATCTAGAAAAGTTATTTATTTTAATTTTAAACATCAACAATTATTTTATAAAAAAAAATCCAGAAAATTTTAAATTAATTTAAAATAAATCCAGAAAAGTTTTAATTTTATAAAAAAAAATCCAGAAAAGTTTTTTATTTTAATTTTAAACATCAACAATAATTTTATAAAAAAAAAACAGAAAATTTTAAATTAATTTAAAATAAACTGAAAAACAAAAAAAATATTAATTAATAAAAAATATTTTTTATATTAATTAAAATAACTCTTCTCTATTATAAACATAATCTCATTCTCTTCTCAATTACCAAACATACTTAAAGTACTAAACAACTCTTCTTAATTCCCGTGTCGAAAAGTTTCGACTCAACTGTAAAAGACCGGAGGGAGTATAATTTATTAGATTAATATTTTGTTTTAAAAATATTTTTCCCCCCAAAATTACATATTTTTTTCTTTTTTTCTACATAAAAAGGTAATAAATTCTTTAAAATAGTAA